>SNQJ01S0206720.1:11153-21530 GCA_010110895.2 Picea sitchensis
GACACCAAATCTCAGCGACCCATCTAATCTAATCTCAACCGTTAGATTAGAAAACCCCTCACCTTCCCTCATGAGGTCGACTAGGGCAAGAGGGTGCACCCATTCTTGGGTAGTTCATTCATTTCTTGTTGAGAGAGCAAGAGAGAAAAGAGAGGAGGTCGAGCTGGAGAAGATAGAGGCAACATTTGCAGAGCTGGGCGCGCATCCCAAGGCAGCAAGCTAGCACGGATATCAAGACAAGGTACAACCATTAATGCAGACCGTACGGTACGGATTTCTAGAGGCCATACAACCATTTTTCATGCATAGAAATTGAGGGAGATAGTAGAGTAATTTCTGAGGAGTTTGGCACGCATCCCAAGGCTTCCGTACAACCATTTATTGGCACAGAAATCGAGGTAACTGCAGCAATTAATTTCTGAGTGTATTTCCGTACAGTCCGTACAGTTTGGCATGAATTTCGAGGGCCGTACAACACGGTTTTCAAGGAGCTGTTCATGCTGGGTTTTCCATACAGTGTTAGCAGAGTTTTGGCACGAATTTCGAGACAGTCCGTACAACATTAATTGCTGGGACAGCCGTATAGTTGTACGGATTTCTGAGACAGAAATCGAGGAGCATTTTCCTGGACTGTTCAGAAGGATTTTTTGCGAAAGAAAGTCCAGATAAGTTTGTGTAAATTTCTGAAGATGAATATGCTGTAAAAGAAATTTCTCAGAAGCTCAATAATAATAAAAACCCCTCTCTCACTGCTTTTCCCCTTGTGGGTTTTTCCAGGGTCGAAGTTGGACCGAAAATTCTTGTGTCTAAATTTTCTGAGTTTTGCATACTGCTGATATTTTATTTCTGCGTTGAAAACGATGTTTAGAATCCTCATGTTTCAGTTCTGAAGTTTATTTTCTGCTAAGTTTTTATATGCTGAAACTGTGCTGAAACTGGGTTTGGGCATTTAACTTTGGCTGAAAAATCAGCAACACTGAAACTGGGTTGGGGTCTGAAATTTTAACACTTCCGAGAGTGCCCTTTCTTGGGTGATTATGGAGTGGGAGCAGGAGCATGGCAGGGGGGCTTTGGCATAGCTATTGAGTGCCCTTTCTTGGGTGCTTATGGAGTGGGAGTAGGAGCATGGCAGGGAGGGCTTTGGCATAGCTATTGTTTTCCCTCTTGAAAACCATTTGCTGTTAGCTGGAACTACCAAGAAAATAATAAAAACCATGATTTATTAGAAGGCTTTGTTTTTTGGGTTGTCACTCTTCTTTGAGTTCAATCTAAGTTGTGCAATATGGGGAACTGAGTACAAGTTTGCAAAATGGTTGCATATTGGGAACATGACCCCACAAATTTGGAAACAGGGAAACACGGTGTTAAAAAATACAAAAAAATACAAAAAAATCGATTTTTTTATAAATAACACATTATCTTGAAAGAAAAAATAAAATGAAGAAGAAAATTTAAATGACAACTTAGAAGTTAGTAGGAAACCCATCTCTATATTATTTCCCATAGAACATTATACAAAATCAAAAAATAGCCTTTATAGACGACGGAATATACCAAAATCAGCCATTATGTATAAGGTATATGTGTCCAAATACAAGAAGATCTAAAACCTAATAGTCATCCATCTCATCTTTCGTCTTCATCTTCATTAAGAAAAATAGAACAAGATGCACATTCTCTGGTGGATTGCCTATTGGAAGAAGTGTTTTCACTTGTAGGTGTCTAAATTTTAGTGCAGCAAGAGAGAGTTAGAAGTTGGAGGATTAAGGAATGAGTGAGAGGAAACTCTTTCTTATAGAAATAAGAGACTGTTAGGGTTTCCCAATTTTTAGAAGTTTCCTTTCTGTTTTTGTGTTGTCATTAAAGTCAAATTAGTGTCTAAGCATCATTATCAAAGGTTTAATAGCAAGTTTAGTTGTTTGGGTGGGTCCCAGTGTTCATTTCCCTTGCTGAAACAGGGTTTTTGGAGGCTGAAACATGGGCTGTATGAGGCGAGATGCACCCAAAATGCCACATGGTGTTTCCCTTTGCGTTTCCAAACCGTGAAACATTTCACCATAGTTCCAACACGTTTGGTACATGTTTCCGTGTTTCGTGGCATTTCAGGGGGTTGAAAATTGAAACACAAGGGGGCTAGGCATTTCCTGGAACATAGAGTTCAATGCTTCTGTATTTTGTTTTGCATTTCATGATATTTATCAGGTCCATGTAATTTGAAAATATTCTATGATCATATTTGCATATATAGACAAATGAGATTTTCATAAAACTAGAGTCCTTAAGGTTCTCAAACAAATCAAGTTAGATTTTAGTTAGCTTTCAATAGCTTCTCTATTGCACGTGTTGAACAGATTTTAAGTTTCAATGTTTTTCTTCTTTACATGATTACTTTCTGTAGGGGAATTCTTACTTCAGTGTTGTTCTAAGTTTCTAACTATGATTTTTTACAGGTAGAGCACGGTCTGGCATCATTGTGCTTCCTTGTGGAGCAGGAAAATCTTTAGTTGGTGTTTCTGCTGCTTGTCGCATACGAAAAAGCTGCCTTTGCTTAGCAACAAATGCGGTCTCGGTAGATCAGTGGGCATTCCAGTTCAAGCTATGGTCTACTATACGGGATGATCAGATATGCCGTTTTACTTCAGATAGTAAGGAAAGGTTTAGGGGCAATGTTGGTGTTGTTGTCACTACATACAATATGGTTGCTTTTGGAGGTAAACGTTCTGAAGAGTCAGAAAAAATCATTGAAGAGATTAGGAACAGGGAATGGGGCCTTCTTCTTATGGATGAGGTAATCTTTCTTGGAGAGCTTAGAAATAGAACCATATAAAATCTTTTGGGACGAGAAAATTGAGATGCTGGGCAATACATTTTGGAACATATTTAGGTAATACCTATATTTGTTGTAGCTTTGGGCGATTTATTTATTATATGATCCATACTGTAACAGGTACATGTTGTTCCAGCACATATGTTTCGCAAAGTCATTAGCATCACAAAGTCTCATTGTAAACTTGGGCTTACAGGTTTGCAACAGCTTTTTAGCTCATCAAGTTTCCATGAATATTGTTTGTATGCTTTTTGTCACCTGGAGATAACTTTCAAGGAATTTCAGATCAATAACAGTCATGTGCAAGCAATCACAAGGTGGATTTGTTTACTTGCAGCTACGCTTGTCCGAGAGGATGAGCGCATTACTGATTTGAACTTCTTGATTGGGCCCAAGTTATATGAAGCCAATTGGTTGGATTTGGTTAAGGGAGGATTTATTGCTAATGTACAATGTGCTGAAGTCTGGTGCCCCATGACAAGGGAGTTTTTCGCAGAGTATCTGAAGAAGGAAAACTCTAAGAAAAAGCAGGTCTAGCCTTTTGTGATTTTACTTCACAGAGGTCATCTAATTTAGAAAAGCTTATTTCATATGTGCACACTTCCATTATCCATAATTAGCATATGTGGTCATAAGGGGAATTGGGTTGGGGGTAGTAATATCACATTCATATAGTAATCGGAGCAATGCTATTTCTAGGGCTAGGTTTTTCTAGATAAGTTGTGAGCAATTTTGGCACTTCTAGATACAATGATAATTGTTAATTAGTGCTTTCTGCCATGAATATTATCTGTGAACTGCATGTGTGATCCTGTGATGAGACCGATATTAGTTGAATGGGAACATGGCATATTTATCACCTGAAATCCTTTTATTTCCTCATTTCAAAGTTAGTTCAATACAACAGGGCTATTATCTACTTTGGCATAAAATACACTTAAAGAGCATGTAAGTATTGGTCCATCTGCTGTGAGACAAGGGAGACATTCTTGATTGTGTAAGCCTGGATCTTTATAATAATGTATCAAGCGTTTTATACAGGCCTTGTATGTGATGAATCCAAACAAGTTTAGGGCCTGTGAGTTTCTTATCCGTTTCCATGAGCAACAGCGTGGAGATAAGATAATTGTTTTCGCAGACAATCTTTTTGCACTTACTGAATATGCAATGAAGCTCAGGAAGCCCATGATTTATGGTGCTACCAGGTTTTCCTCTTATCTTTTTTAGATTTAACAACTTTGTTTTTTTCACCTAAAATTTAAAGCGTTTGTGTTTGAAATATATTTTTTGGATTCATTCCTCCTTAATAATCTTCATTGCTCCCATAGGTATTGTCTTTTGTTGGATTTCTCTTATGTTAACATTTTATATGAAGGCCTCTGAGCTGTGTTTTTCTTTTATTCAGTCATAGCGAAAGAACAAGGATCCTGTATGCATTCAAGCACAGCCCTGATGTTAATACCGTTTTCCTTTCAAAGGTAAACATATTCATTACACCTCAAGAGTGACTTCATGTTTTCTTTGATTTTATGGGAACTAGGGTAAGTGTGGTTGTAATTGTTGATTAGTAACTATTTGAGCCTGTCTGGAAGTTTGATACTTTTTACACTGCTTTTATATTTCTTGCCAAGTAGACTACGTGCTAGTCTCTTTGAATGAATGGAATTAAAAAGTATAATTATCTTATTGTAACCAGCTCTTACCGTCCTTTTTTCCTGTAGTGTAAAAAATCCAAGAAAAAATGGACTTGACCCCAGGTACTTAGACATAATTTACTTGTAAAGGATGTGAGTGAATGTTCTGAGGTGCACCATTTTCTGCATCTAAATCTTGTAATATTGTTAGTTCCATTTGTTGTGAATATTTAAAATATTTTGAAATGCTGGTGTTTCTCTAACTATGTGGCCTAATCTGCCTGTCAACGAGCTTTGTGAATGCTTCTGATTTCATTTGATAATAAGAACTTTCATCTGTTCTACTTAGAAGGTTTATGTTTTGAGTCCATATAGCTGTTATTTATTCCACTGAATTATGCAATTATTTTATTTTTATAGTTCCTATGACCTGGCCCTAAAGAGTGCTCTGAACAATAAAATTATTGATGTAATCAATTTTCATACCAGTGCTGTTATTGCAATTTTCCTCTCAATTCTGGTTATACACTTATTATATATCTTTGAATGTTTTCGTCTGGACTCTGGAGTGTCATTTTTTGTATTCCACTTGATTGATAAGGAATTTGGCATGGCCTCGAGAGTTGAGAGCTTTATAGTTGTACTTCTCAAATTGGGGCAGTTAGTGGCACATGGATTGAACGTTACTTGATTCTAGCATGTTTTTCTTATGTGGAATAGGCATGCCTGAAGCATTTAGAGTTTTGGCAGGGCATCTAAGGGTTGATATTTTTGTTTGAAAATTGTCCCCGTCTGCTTTACCTGTAGTTTTTAAGATCCTTTTATCTCTCCTTTCTCTTTGAACATAACCAATTCTGATCATGCAAAGGTCACCATTTTAAAATATACTGCTATAACCTATCATCTATATGAATTTGATACAATAACTATCTCTGAAATTTTTTCCCTTTGAATAATAACTGCAACTATAGTCGTCCTAGAAAACAATTTTAATTTTTAACCATGCAAAGGTGTCCATTTTAAAATATACTACTATAAACTATATGAATTTGATACAATAACAAAGTAGGAGAGACCATGCTCATCAGGATTTGAACCTGGGTCATTGTCACAACAACCGCTTCAAGTTGCCACTAGACCACAGTCTGACGAACAGGATTAATTCAATTGCAACCCCTATGGATGAAGGCCTCTTTATGAAGAAACTTGTCTTAAACACCACCTGAAAGTGGACATGAAGTTCTCTCTGTAGATAATATAAGATGAGATAAAATGTCCAACAAATGACCAAGAAATAGGTCAATGGGACTAGAGAGTGCAACCAATTGTCAATAGACTATGGGAATGTCTATAATACTCCTAGATGCTAAAACGCTAGCAAGATAGGAAATATGTGATTTACAATAAGAGAGAGAAGTTGAACTACTTATTTTCAAAATAAACAAAGTTAATAGGAAACAAGAACAATTTCAGGGTCGGCAACATTGATTCGAAACAAGTTTTGGAGTTGGAAGCTATTCTTAACTTCTTATATTTGGACATGAATATCAGGACCCATGGTGGTTCAACAAAGCCAATTGATTATGTGGAATCCTTCCATAATCAATTTTGATAAAAAACCTATGACATCCCGTGGGATTGGTAATTTGGTATATGTTTAGAGCAAATTTC
The DNA here is from genome assembly GCA_010110895.2 of Picea sitchensis. Taxonomy (NCBI): domain Eukaryota; kingdom Viridiplantae; phylum Streptophyta; class Pinopsida; order Pinales; family Pinaceae; genus Picea; species Picea sitchensis. The sequence continues at coordinate 17,286 of SNQJ01S0206720.1, forward strand.
TTATGAGCAGAGTTCCAGAAGTATATACTATACTCTTGGTTCATTTCAAGTGACTTAGACCCTGTTACCCCTTGAAAATGCATGGTTCATCCCACATGTTCATGGGACTTTTTTCTCTGACCAACACAACATGAGATTCTTGTAGTTCGGTTGTAATTATAGGTTGCAGGGAAAGATTTGGAGGCCATGCACCTTGTTCTTCTTGTCGAAGCACCTTTCATTATCTAGGGAAGAACGGTGGTGTATGAGTATTGTTGGCTTGATGGAGGCCTTTTCGGAGGCATATGGTACCATGAGCTCCCATTTGGGGCTACCTGACACACATTTGGAGGCTTGGCTACATGGCCCACCTTACCTTTGTTGCAGCATTGGTGGAAAACCTTGTTCATAGGTTGATTGTTGAACTAGAACTCACATTATTTGTCTGAACACCTTGTTCATCATCCAGGAAAACACAAGGGTGTAGGATGTTCCTAGGTTGAACTAGGACGTGGGATCACATGGATGGATAATGTGAGAAAGAAGAAAACCGTAGAAGATGAATGCCCAACCTCAGAACATGGCCAAGGCATGATTTATTGTGAGGTAAGGAGTCAAACATAGCCCAAAGGAGAAAACACCCTTACATATTGGATGTCCAAAGCATGACATATGGCAAGGAGAGAGCCCAGAGGAGCAACACCCTTCTTAGAAATGTGCCACCTAGAACTGAGTTGCACTTCGGCTTAGCCAAAGGCCCGTGTAAGGTTGAATGCCCTCTTCAGTGAGGCGGCTAAGGCATGTTCCTACATATTGGATGTCCAAAGCATGACATATGGGAATGAGGGAGCCTAAAGGAGTAACACCCTTAGAAATGTAGGACATGGCACTAAGTTGCACTTGGGTTTGGAAAAAAGCCTACTTAATCTTGAATGCGCTTTTTAAGGAGGTGGCTAGGGTATGTTGGAGGTAAGGAAGGGTGAGATTAACCCCAATGGTGGAGTTTCCATGTGTTTGGATGGGTGTTTACTATTTCCCATTTGAGGAGAAGTTTTGGGGGTAGGAACACATAATTTAATCCATTTTCACATATTTGCATGCATGTTTCACCTTTGGGGAGGGCTTTTGGGACGCGGGCACTTTGTTTGAGGCATTTTCTACATATTTGGAGGAAAGATATTTGCATAAGGGGATGCCATGTGTCAATGTTTACATGGTCAAGCACTCACATGAATAATAAATGCATGCTTTAAAAGGATCCCATGAAATAGAAAGATGACAACTATCAATATGAACCCATTTTATTCTTTGAAAAGGCATAAAGGAGTGCTCCATTGACGGGAGTGTTAGCTTTTGGGGTAGCTCGGACATGTACTTCTGCATTGGCGGTGCCTAGCATGCAGAGGTGTCCGAGCGACACTCTCTAGATTGTTAAAGTGGCTTTTATTTAATGACTCAAGTGACTTATAAAGTTGAGTGACTTAAATCATCCCAACAAGCGATTATGTTACAACCATTGATCTCAAAAGATCAAGATCAGATCTTGATCATTGATCACTTTGGAGATATGGTTTTAGTCATTAGGATATCGTAAAAGCAGATCTAAGGAGAGTGAGAGGCACACAATGAGTGCATAGGAGAAAGAGGGAGTCTTGCTCATGTACTTGTGTCTGAGTGGGCAGGGCCAAGGAAAGGGTGCAGGGGGTAGCGAGGGAGATAGCAGCCACGTGGGCTAGGCTATGAACTGCAACATTGTAACCCTCTAATGGGCCATTATCCCAAGACGAGAGCCTAGGATTTTACTCAATAAAATCAAACTCAGAACAGGTTTTCCCGCAAGGGTTTTTCCAGGGGTGTTTACCCAAATCTCGTGTGCAAATGTTTTTGATTTCTGTAGTTTTAATGCTTCCTCTAAATGTTTAGTTGAAACTTAGTTGTGCTTTTAATTAATGAAGTGATTTCATTTGGGATTATTAGCCAGGTGTTGAGTTTTGAAATCCAACAATTTAGACACTTAGGAGTTAGTTAAGATCAACTTGGTCTAACGTGTCTTTAGGTTAAAGTGTGTTTCTTTAGTATGTATTAGTATGCATTTTTTGTTATGTAATCTAACGGTCACGACATTGTCTAGACATAAAGTGGTCCAATGTCTCATATTCTCCTCGATACTAACGGCTATATTGATTCGTGTCTTAGCACCCAATTGTTCTATGATCTCTATTTAAAGAGCATGGGGGGTCATTTGCTGAAGATCGACTGTGAGAAACTCTTATGTACAAATTTTTCTTTTGCATTAATATATTGCCTCAAGTAGCTGCGTTGGCTGGGGCCATGGACTGTTGCCCTCTTCGAGGCTTTTAACCAATAAAAGCACTACTGTATTGATCTTTGATCTGGTTGTGTGAGCGGTGGCTTAAGGTGTTCATCTTGTGTGGAAATACCCTGTTTTGTCAAACATGAGGATTATTTTAAGAATTAGGGTTTTGATTTGAAAGATATAAATAGAGGAGATGATTCATTTTGTAATGGGCATGGTTGGAAATGTGGGAGTTCCTCTCCAAGCTTAATTGAATATCTTTGGGAGGAACAAGTTAAGGGACAAGTTCAGTGTGAGAATTTCCATCTCTTTCTTCTTGTTCATGGATGATTAGGGTTTTTGCAAGGATTGCCATGGTTTTTTCTGCTGAAATAGTCTTTGAAGAAGGGCAAGTTGCCCCAATAAGAAGACATTAGGGTTGAGGTGAAACCCTCCTTGACTCTTTATGTAACCTTCTATTATAGGATTTTACTGCTGTAAAATTCTGGTTAGTGCTGTTCACTCCATGTTGAGGGGTGCCCTAGCTAAGTTGGAAGCTTACGTGTGACACATTATGGTTCTCTTGATCTTGTGGTGAAATCAGATTTGAAGAATTGATGTATTGTTGGCTGTTCATTCAATAAGAAGGTTGTCCTGCTTTATCTACATAGATGGTTTCATATGTGGCTGTCCTTTAATTGTTCATGGTTGCATGTTATTGCTTGGCTGTAATTTCATGGTTGTGATGGTGCATCTTGTTTAAGGGATCTCACTTATTCTTGAGACTTGTATGATATGAAAATCCGTTTTGGCTAATTATGGCACATCAATGAATGACTTAATCAGGTCTTCTCTGTAATATTTTAACCCTCTTGTTCTTAGGTCTTGACTCCATATCCCAATTGGACTGGTTTCGTCTAGTTCCAACTTCCACCATCCCTTTATTTCTAAAGAACATCTTAAACATTCTTTTTGTAGCATTTCCCCCTTGTGCCAGAAAAGAACCGGCCTAAAGTGAGAGGAAGAATTATTGAGGTGACAATGGACAACCTTTCTAAGTGCCCCTAGGGTTGCACTTCATTAGGACTTGATTATCTTTGGCTGCAGGTCTGGGAGGTAACAGACCCTATCTTTATAAGATAGGCATGAAATCATTGAAATGTAATTCACCAACTTATGGGGGGGTTGATAACTTGATTTTGCCAGTCTAATGTCTTGAGATTATGTCAGAGTTTTTTATATGTGGTTTCCCTTGAATGTTATGAACATGTTCTGTAAATGCTATTTAATTTGAAATTAATTCTTAACTGAAAATGCATGGCAACAAACCATAGACATAAAATGCATTTCACCAACTTTTGGGGGAATTAGTAAGTTGTTGTTACCAGTCTTATTTCCCAAGACTATGTCAAGGTTTTTTATACAACGGTTGCCCTTGAATGTTATGAACATGCTTTGTAAATGCTATTCAATTTGAAATTAATTCCTAACAGAAAACTGCATGGCAATCGAAGGAGTGAACCTGCATTACTACATGCAGATGATTCCTCAACATTTGTCACAGTGAAGTGTGTTTGGCTGTCAAACGGCTCTAGCGGTCTTGGAAGACATTTGATGTATATCCCATGTAACCAACGTTTTCATACCAAAAGTAGAAACTTGTTAGAGATATCGTGCACACCAACAATGGTAATGTCAAATCAGAGATATGGTGTCCCAATTAGTTGGGTTATACTTGTAGTACATTAGGGTTTAAAATGTAATTTATGTATTTCATTAGTAAGTTAAGTAAATACGCTGCAGAAAGTACATACATTGTCCATTGGGCTGTGGTCTAGTGGTTGAGATGGGGTGTGCCATGTTGAGGGCCCTGTAACAAATATAAATATATATAAATCAATGTTTTAAAAACCGAAACTGGTATCGGAACCGGTCGAGGGTCCAACCTGAACCGGAACCGGTAATAAACC
>SNQJ01S0206722.1:12627-22675 GCA_010110895.2 Picea sitchensis
CATCCTTCCATTCGAAGACTAAGCATATACAATTGAGGTACCACTTCATACGATCCTCCTTGGAAGATGGACATTTGAAGTTGGAAAATATACACACTAGCCATAATATTGCAGACATGTTAACAAAGGGAGTAACCAGGGATAAACTGAGTTCCTGCTCAGTTTCAGTTGGTCTTCAAGAATGAAGATGAAGATGAGAAATTTTCTTGGTCCAAGAAGGTTCAGAGTCCAACATATACAACAGTGATGGAGTTGTTGAGATCAGTCTCCAAGTGGGAGATTCTTGGTTGTGGAGCCTGATTATCTTCCTGAATCAGAGGTCTTTTAATTTCAGCCATGTTTATACCCCATGAAGTATTTAAACCCCATAAGTATGTACACTCTTCCACACGGGGGAGTGCATAGGGGGGGTACCCCCTCTGCGGGATGCGGGGGGGATATCCCCCCGGCTGGGGGGTCTGGGGGAAAGCAGGCCCCCAACAGGGGTTCGGGGGAAGCGTCCCCTAAAGGAAAAATTGCCTTGTAAATGTATATTGTAATTTCATTGTAAATCTGGACCGTTCATTATAAGGTCACAGATCTAACGATAGAGATTATGTTAGGGTTTTTTTTCCCTAGAAGGAAACCCTCTTTTATGAGGGAAATGTATTGCAGCTATCGTTGATGGTGAATATTGTATTCTGAGATAGGAGACTGTGAGAGAAAGAAGAGGAAGTTACAATGGGTTTTTTGTAGGTTGTATCCCTTCATATGATGGATAATAATAAAGGAAGGACCTAGCAATTTCTCTGGTGGATGTAGACCACACTGGGTGAACCACGTAAATATATGTCTCTATTGTATTGTGTATCTTCTGTGTTTTGTTTCTGCATTTGTTTTATTTTAGTGCTCCACGGTCCTATTTTTCTAACAATTTTAATAGGATCATAAACTGTTATGTAAAGGCTATAAAGCCTAGTGTTTTGAAGGAGACAAAGGTTCGAGTCTGGAGACTAGAGCATGCTAATATTGTACTGAGAAATTTTACATATAATACATATCACAAGTTCCTTTCATTGTTTATGTCAGATTGTGATCTTCTCTCTTTTTCTATTCTTGATTGATTACTGTTGTCTAAGTTTATCTAGTTGCAAATGACTGTCATCTCATTGGTCAACTCATAAACACTAATTTAATAAGTAATATGTGTTATATTTATTTATCCCATCACACATATGATTTGGTTGATAGATATAGACTTTCTTCACCCACCACTCAGTTACTCATCTGATTATATACTTTTGAAAGCATTGTCTCATATGATTATATTACTAAGTGTCTTAAGTGTGAGCTAGTAGTTTATGTGTCCCATTTGTTCCAACCTACACAGAAAACCAAAACATATTTTAAGTTACCAGGCTTCTTCTACCTACAACCTAAGAAGGACTCCTAGGGTGATAACACATTCTTTGCTTATCTCTGCAACTTATTTAGGCTTTGCATCATTTGAAAATTTATTTTATTTCTCTCCTCATGTTCTCTCATTATCCTCTCGTTTTCATCTCTATAACTCTGTACTTCCATTTTGATACTTTTCATAGTCTCTACAAATTTTGTTGGTTCCACTCTACTCCTATGTCCATTATATTATGTCTCATCAGTACCCACAATGTTATTTTGGCCTTTGGTTTTTCTCTTATGATGGTAGAATCTTTGTGCATCATCCATGACTTTGATATCCAATTCCTTGGCTTGAATTGATCTGCTCATACCTCTAATTTTTCAAAATGTGTAAGAAACCATTTTTGTTAGAATTATATGTATTATAAAATTTTGTTAATTAAAGCTACAGGTCTTTTTTCTTCTCAATTCATGAAGAATTGTATCAGAATTATCCAAATTATAATAATTCCAAGTTATTTCTCCCTACATCATCTTTCCAATCACTATTCTTATGCCGCAATCTGATCTCTAAGATGAAAGTTATGGCTTCCTGAAAAAGTCATTTTCACCCCATTTGTGCATTTTCTCCATTGGTGCAATTTTACCGGAAGGCCAACTTTTATCAATTGCAAAAGAAAATATATCAAGAACCAAGAAAATTTTTGTATTAGGAACTAAAAATAATCATAATTGTGAACCAAAAATCTTCATATTCTCCATCTGTTGCTCTAGTAAGATTCTACAACAATATGGAATTTGCAACTTTGTCCTTTAAAACAAAAATCTAGACTTAGAATTTTTAGCAAAACTAGTTATCTGTCAATTTGGGCACTTCTGGAAAAACTTCACTAAACCAAAGTTTTGTGTCTTGATGAGTATTCAAATTTTTAGTAAATAAAGTTTTCCATTTTTTTATTATCTAGGATCACTTTTATTCCTTCGAAAATCCCCAAAACCCCCAAAAGTGTCTTGGAATAGTGGATTTTCACCTATTTCAACATCCCCCTTCCAAACCCCTTAGAGATTATATAATTCCTTCATGAGTTATTTCCATGTCTGTTTTCTAGAATCTTAAAATATTTCAGCTTAATCTGGATCTTTTCCAATGATCTAGTGATATGGACCCAGATCTTTAAAAACCATTATTTTCCAATTTATGACAATTCCAAGAAAAAATGGATAGTGGCCATGTTTGGAACTTTCATATCCCTCCTTAGTGTGGAAAAAAAATATAATTTCCATCTCAATCTGACTTAATATGCTCCAGTTATGGCCAAAATACAAAAATGGCTCCAAACTTTGTTTTTTCTTAATTGTAGGACAATTTTGATTATGTGGAAATATGTTGATGTGGCTGATGATGTGGCACTACAGGTCCACATGGAACCCTGGGAGGATTCCATGTCACCTCTCCAACCACCCGACCCTACCCCATCATCCTCTTTTCATCCCTCCTCTCTCTCTTTGATCCAAAAAGATCTTTTACCGACTTGTTTAAGTATTTCGCATGAGTTATTTTACCATTAGGAATTAAGTGAAGGAAGAGGAAGAATTAAATATTTAACATAGCAGCCATAAGAAGATATACAGATCTAGAAATAAGCACAAGAATCATCAAACCATAACAACAAAATTTGTTAATGGAGTTCGGCAATATCGCCTACGTCTACAGGCCTTTGTCTGAGTGGGTGAGGATTTCTTATTTCTATTCAAAGMTTCAAAAGTTCATCATCAAAATTCTTAATAGATTACAAACTAATCTGGTTATGTTCTTCTAGATCTCAAAAACCCATCACAACTGACGACACTGAAAACGGATGAACGAAGCTCTCAAAAATGGCCCACAAAGTTTCTCTCCTCAATGGCTTCCCTGCATTAAAATGCTTTGGATTCTCAATTATTTAGCATTTCTCCTATTCTGAACCTCCTCGAGGCTGCCCAAAACCTCTAGTTTTTATAGGCCTGAAGTTGGCAACAAAATCCTAACTTCCCCCCAAGATCTGGTATTAAAAATAGCTCGAGATCCTCCAATAATAACCAAAATCTCTCAAAACTGGCTGAAAACTCAAATAAAATATTATAGTAAAGTTTAAAAAACCCAAATTTGAACAAATACAGGGTGCAACCACTTTTCTCGAGGCCTCTAGGTATATGGTATGCTTTCATATGGCCATGTGCTAGGCTAGCGCGCTAGCCCCTCCAAAATAAGCCCCCGGTCCTGTGGCTATGAATCATGTGGCCAAGCTCCAATACCTCCACGTGCCTTTCTGTTGGACCCCTGGTTGTAATCCTATGGTTATGTGCCTTGGTCGGCAGGATAGCCCAGTCGACCGACACTAACCCCACAAACCCACGCCACACATCAAAGGATTGAGTCATATGGTGTATACACGTGATCAGGGGATAGCTCCATTAATATTCATGCCAAGAAAATAAGGGTTTGGTCCGGTGGTAAGGTTCTATGGTGATGCCCCGAGGGATGGGGCTAGGCCCCAACCCTTTTGTCCACAGATGGAATGCACCTTTCAATTCAAATATAAATTTTACAATATAGTTTACAAGCATTACCATGGGCATGCTCATAGCCCGGCCCTGCCAAAACTCTTACGCCCATACCGGAGGTGACGGGTTCGAATCCCGTGGAGTCCATACAATTTTTCCCATACAACCAACCAACGGAGCAGTGCCACATGGTAGCCCATGAATCGGCCACGTGGTACCATTACATTCACCCAAAATATTCCATGTGTCAAATAATGATTCGACCACATCTGTACTTGCCCACGTCAGCATGCCAACTCACTACCATGTCACTATACAACCATATGGCCTATAAAATCATCTGCCACGTCAGCACTATACGAACTGCACATTCATAAAAAAAATTCCTGTTTGGAAAAATGAATAGATCACGATATCTTTCGCATACGGTGTCTATTTGATCATGTTCAAGTTATGTTGGGTTTCTAATGATGAGGCCTACGCACTCATCTATTTTGAAGAGATTCTGAGCACTTTTATTTTTAGGCCTTCCTGGACCCATTTTGGTTCCTGGATCCATTGTTGGATCAATCCTCCCCACTAAGACCTTTTGGTCCTCCAAAAGGTTACAAAATTGACCTTACTGATGACATACTCATAAGCATAAAATAAAACACTATGTTGTACAAAATGATGTTATAACAAGTCATCATTACAACATGTGTGATTACAGTAATGGAAGAAAAATACAATGAAGATGTGACATCCACTTCTGGAAAAACCAAGTGAATGGTTTATTTCCTTTATGTTGTTCCTCTTGCTTCGCTGGTACTGCCTCTTCCTTTGTGAGTACATGCACAATATTTTTGTCCTTCTTTGGACGAAGCTCTGGATTAAGCTTCCAACATTTAGCCTTTTGATGTCCACCCTTGTTGCAATAAGTTCAGTGGTTTTTCGACATCCAAAATTATTTGCCCTTCTCTTTCTTCCATTGTGGAGTTGAGTCTTTATGTCGTGTCTTCTTCCTGGTCGACATAAATTTCTTGTACAAAGATTGTCTCTTCCAAAACTTGGCCACACAATGCTTGGGTGAATAAAAAAACGTACAAGGATATATATTCCACAAGTTTTGTATTACATGATTATGCTTTTTATAATCAAAAAACGATTTGGAAAAACCATGACCATTATACATTTCTTGCTTATCTTCACTTTTCTTTGGAGAATACTTGCATTCACTATCACCATCATGGAGTGATACACCATCACCTTTCGTGAATTGTTCCCGCAATGACTTAAGTTGGGCATTTGAAGCATCACTTGCTTCCAATGTTTTGGAGCATTCTCCAATCTCCTCTTCATCATATACCAATCCTAAATAATGAGGTCTTTCCACAACCTCTATGTGATTAATGATACCTTGGCCCTTATTTCCAAGGCCCTTTCCTTCATAACCCATCTTGGTTAGCAATTTCAAACCTATACCTCTTGTATGTTTTTCAAATGCACCAAAAGAACCATCTTGATGGGAACCATGCGAAATTGATTAATGAAATCCACTTCATAACTCAAATATGATTTTTGAATCGGGTGTAAAAGGAAATTCCTTCAATTCTTCTTCGCTTTTGTCGTTCTTTGAAGATTTCCCTTGAACCGATCTCTTTCGTTCCAAGTAATCTTCATACAACACTTTCACCATCTCTGCCATGGCAAAGAGAGTATTTTGAAAATCCTTCTCATATTGAGAAAGTCCCTCTTTAGATGCCATCATGCAAACTCAAAAACTAACCGTTAACCTGCTCTGATACCACTTGATCCGAAAAGATCTTTTAATGACTTTGTTAAGTATTTTGCATGAGTTATTTTACCATTAGGAATTAAGTGAAGAAAGAGGAAGAATTAAAGATTTAACATAGCAGTCATAAGAAGATATACATATCTGGAAATAAGCACAAGAATCAACAAACCATAACAACAGAAGTTGTTAATAGAGTTCAGAAATATCGCCTACGTCTTCGAGCCTTTGTCTTAGTGGGTGAGGCTTTCTTATTTATCTTCAAAGCTTCAAAATTACATCATAAAAATGTCAAATGGATTACAAAATGATCTGGTTGTGTTCTGTTAGATCTCAAGAACCCATCACAACTGACGACACTAAAAACGAATGAACGAAGCTCCCGGAAATGGCCCGCAAAGTTTCTCTCCTCAATGGCTTCCCTGCATAAAAATGGCTTTGGCTTTTCAATTCTTCAACATTTCTCCTATTCTAAACCTCCTCCAGGCTACCAAGAACCTCTGGTTTTTATAGGATTGAATTTGGCAACAAACTCCCAACTTCCCCCCAAGATATGGCCTCAAAAAGAGCTCCAGATCCTCCAATAATGGCTAAAAGCTCTCAAAACTGGCTGAAAAATCAAATAAAATCTTATAATAAAGTTTAAAAAACCCAAATTTGAACAAATATAGGGCACACCCCTTTTATCTAAGCCCTTCGGCATATGGGACACTTCCATATGGCCATGTTCTAGGCTGGCACGCTAGCCCCTCCGGAATAAGCTCATGGTCTTGTGGCTACGACCCATGTGGCCAAGCTCCAATAACTCCATGCACCTTTCTGTTGAGCCCCTGGTCGTAAGCCTTTGGTTATGCACCTTGGTCAGCAGGCTAGCCCGACCGACCGACGCTAACCCCACAAACCCATGCCACACATCAAAGGATTAGGTCATATGGCATATACACGTGATCGGAAGCTAGCTCCATTAATATTTGCGCAAAAAAAATAAAGGATTGGTCTGGTGGTAAGGTTTTATGGTGACGCGTCGGGGGTTGGGGCTAAGCCACAAATCTTTTTTCCGTCGATGGAACCCACCTTTCAATTCAAATATAAATTTTACAATATAGTTTACAAGAACTACCGTGGGCGGGCTGGTAACCCGACCCTACCAAAAATCTTATGCCCGAACTAGAGGTCATAGTTTCGACTCCTGTGGAGTCCATACAATTTTTCCCATGCAACCAACCAATGGAGGGGTGCCACGTGGCACCATTACATTCGCCCAAAATATGCCACATGTCAAACAATGATTCGATCACATCTGCACCTACCCACATTGGCATGCCAACTCACTTCCATGTCATTGTAAATTCATACAACCTATATAGTCAGCTGCCACGTCATCATTGTACGGACTGTATGGACTGCACAGTTATCACAATTTTGCGTGTTTGAGAAATTGAACAAATCACGATATCTTTCTCATATGGTGTCCATTTGATATCATTTAAGTTGCATTGGGTTCATAACAACGAGGCCTACACACACATCTATTTTTAAGCGATTATGGGCACTTTTATTTTGAGACCTTCCTGGACCCATTTTGGTTCCTGGATCCATTTTTGGATCACTCTTCCTCCTTACTTTTCGCTTCAATAATTTTTTTTTATTAAATATGGGACCGACTCATACCATCTTCCATATGACACCACCACAGTGGCCCTTGTCCCCGACAAGGTCTTATATACTCTACCAAAATTCCATCAAGCTCCCATACATAGGTTGTGGGGATGGGTCGGTCCCATCCTACACCCTACTTCTATATCACAACCCGTCCCCACTCTATATCTAATGATGGAGATCGAGTGAATAGATCAATGGTCCATAACGTATTTCACATCATAATCATGAAAGTAAGTCAACAACCCTTTTGTGATTCAATTGTGGTTTCTCCCAAGATATTTGGTTCATTCTGATAGGTTTTTCATCGCCAAATAACTTTTCAAAACCGTTCCCTCCATGATGCAATGCCACTTACCGATACCACTCATGGTATCATGTCACTGATCCACCGATAGCCCTGCCACAATGGTCTACCACCCCACCACCAAGGCCTACCACCCTACCACCGTGGCCTGCCATAGGTGTGACATCGTGGACCTACCACTATGGTAGTCAATGTCACTTGACATGTGGCCCCCATGTCATGATGATGTCATCATACGCAAAAAATACCAAATTTTTTCAATTTCACAAAAAATCATAAAATGCATATTTCAAGAACAACGTTTAGGTTCCCAACACCTTTTGTCTTGTCCTCTGCACAAAACAACTTGCAAATCAACCCATATGGACCAATCTCTAATAATGATGCTCTGATACCAATATGTGACATACCCATACACTAGTTTGTGCTACATTATTGCAAAATATATCTTATACCAATCTGTAACATTACTAGTATCACGAAAAAAAAAAGTTTTGATACCAATTTGTGATGTACATGTCACCAAAAAACCCATAATGATTTTCTCTGATACCAAACTATAATGTACCCATCGAACTGAGTACCTCTAAATTCACTTTCTTGGGCAAATTGAAATTTCTAATACCATTGTTTAAATCAAGAAGCATGAAACCAATGAATGCAACTAACAATAACATGTTAAACTATAAAATAAAACCATAATAGGCTATGCATGTAGAATTAATGGAAAACATGCATGATATAAACACATATCTCATAGTTAATAAATACACAATGGAATATAAATTACAGAGAAATTATAAAGAACACTTATCTTAAAATAAACCATTCACCAACTAATTGTAAATGTCAGACGTTCCACCTAACCATAAACATTGTTGTTGTAGATATCAACAATAGTTCACCCCCGACCCAAGTCTATGAATCCACAAGGATAGTTCTTAGGTTGATTATAACACACACAACTAACTACCAAGATCTCATAGTTTTCCCAACCACAACAATCCTAGTTTACCAACTCTCTTTCCCCTCAGCCTGTACAACCCAAAAAAATGAACTCCTTTCTTTGTCACGCAATCCCTCAGGATGTTCCAATTATTTTCCATCACTCTAGTGCTATTGGTAGGGAAATATCATTGTTGGAAACTCCAAGGACTCTTAGTTGTGGACAATTCTTTTGCAACTTCCATCATTCTCATGCACATAAGAATCCATTCCTCTCTGTAATAGTCAATAATTACTTACAATCAACAAGAAATGGTTCTTCTCTTCCCATAATTCATTTCCCACGCCCAAACCAAGAGAAAGAATGAATTATGAATGAACATCAATGATTGAGTAACAATGAAATGAATGATTAACCAAATGAATGAGGAATCCCCGAACAACAAAAAATGAGATTTATATAATTACATGCAATAAAACACAACATGGCCTTCCCTAAGAAGTTCATGTAACCACTTTTCCCAACTAATACCAAGATGGGAAAATAAAATATAATAAAAATACTTAGACCCTTTATCCCCCCTCTCTAGTGGAATCATAACCCCCTATCTATATCCTTGTTTGTCTTGCATCCAACAATGTATTTTATTAGTCTCAGAGGTGTAGGACAGTCGATGACAGAGTGTGTTGTTAAGCCACTCTATGTTGAAAAGTCACCGGTTTGAAACCTGTGGGAACAAAAAATCCAACCATGTTAAGGGTTGGTGTGGCTCAAGCCAGGTGCGATCCCCAAGTGATTTTTATGTCTTAGATGCCCCTAAGTCATGGTTTCTCAATCCAAAGGTTAATCCCTCTACCAAGAAGGTCCGGACAAATTAACAAACAAAAAAAAACCAATGTATTTTATTAATACATTCATAGTATTATATTTCTAGGCTCTACGTCCTTCAAAATTTACAATTACTCTAGCCTTTCATCAAATAAACAAAAATAAATTATTAATTCAGGGACTCAAAATCAGTGTATTACAAAACTTGAAACCCTAATTGATTGGAATACAAATATTGAGATATATTTTGAAAANAAAGGATTAGGTCATATGGCATATACACGTGATCGGAAGCTAGCTCCATTAATATTTGCGCAAAAAAAATAAAGGATTGGTCTGGTGGTAAGGTTTTATGGTGACGCGTCGGGGGTTGGGGCTAAGCCACAAATCTTTTTTCCATCGATGGAACCCACCTTTCAATTCAAATATAAATTTTACAATATAGTTTACAAGAACTACCGTGGGCTGGCTGGTAACCCGACCCTACCAAAAATCTTATGCCCGAACTAGAGGTCATAGTTTCGACTCCTGTGGAGTCCATACAATTTTTCCCATGCAACCAACCAATGGAGGGGTGCCACGTGGCACCATTACATTCGCCCAAAATATG
>SNQJ01S0206723.1:8222-24524 GCA_010110895.2 Picea sitchensis
TCAAAAGATCATCTGATGTCCAAAATACATTACCAATCTTTACTGATGTGCCGAATGATTGAGCCCAAGGATAAGGAACTGGGAGGTGCCGTCTGCAAAATAACAAATGTCTCACTGAGGCGGGCATACCCATGCTCGAGATAAAATAGAATCATGGCTACCAATCAAATACATTGTAGATCCATGTCAAATAACTATAAAGAGTAGCCGCGAACAATACACAGCGGAGCTACATCTCGAAATCAGAAAGATATACATATAGAATATCCATCTTCCAGAAGCTGATTCGGCCTGATGGTTGGAGATGAGGTCTTCAGAGCTCGAGCAACAACTTCAAAATATTCAAAACTTGGGTAGGCATGTAATATGAGTGTATGATTGCACTACCCAGAGGTCTTCGACGACTCGTCGGTCATGGACTTGATAATATTGATGATTAGACTGAAGGCTTCAGTGATTTCGAACAAGGACTTGATTAGATGTTCAGGATGGCCAAGTATGAGAACAAGAGACATATTGTAGAGGGGCCGACTCAGGTTTGGTGACAAACTTCCCTTGGATAATAGCACGACAAATAATGAGACTCAGACAACATGGCATTAATCATAAGTCTACGAAGCAGGAGGTAATGCAAACTCTCCATATGTTTGGAAGGATAACGAAATGGTGGAGGACACAACTCTATATAGCGAGAAAAACTTCCTAAGTTCATACTACATCCCATAGTATGATGAACAAACATACATATGTGCTTTATCCAAGGGCGACTCATGACGCTGCCAATAAAGAAAATACTTTTCCCTTCCTCTTTTTGGGGTATATTTAATTTTTTTGTCTTTTTCAATAATTTTGGGAAAAAGAATAAAGGAATATTATGTTACAATGGAGGAACGAGTGTTGCAAACATACAAGTTCAAGGCACAAGGACAAGACTGATGTTCTAGTAAAATGATACTCGGGAAAAATCCTTCGGGGGCCAAAGTTGTGAAGACACAGAAGCAAACTGTTACAAGGCTGGCATATAAGGTATGCAAACACGGTTAATAAAACACACAATGGTAATGTCCTTCGATGTAAGTTTAACGAGCCTAGAGAAGGTAAGCTCGGTGTTTTTTCATATTTAGAGAGTCTGAAAAACATAAAAGGAGACTCCATTGGGGTACCTTTTTCGAAGGTAGTCTAGTCGGTTCGAAAAAGGGGTAAACTAGCATCAATGAGACGTCTATTCAAAACCATTTTAACGAGTGTGATAAAGACAATATCACTCGGCCATTTTTTCATTTTTAAGGAGTCTGAAAAAAACTTAACTATGGACTCCGTCAGGAATATTCTTCTGGACCAATTTAACAAGTGTGAAAGAATAAGGTCACTCGACGATCTTTTCAATTTGAGGGAGACTGAAAAGAGCTTAACTATGGACTCCGTGGGGGTTCCTTTTTTGTAAGTTTAGTCCCTCAGGCCCGAAAAAGGGATAAAATTATACCTGAGAGTACTCTTCTAAAGAATGGAAGTTCCATAGAGTATACCTTTGTTCGTACAGTTGACCGTCCGGACCGAAAAAGGGGTAAACTATCGTCAGACAGATGTGACTTCAAATTTCAGTTTAGCGAGCGTGAAAGGCCACAAGATCGCTCTACAATCTTTTCATGTTTAGAGGGTCTGAAAAGGGTTTAAAACAAGACCCATTTAAGGAACGTTCTTCTGGACCAATTGAACGAGTGTGAAGAAACAAGGTCACTCGATAATCTTTTCATCTTTAAGGAGTCTGAAAAAGGGATTAAAGAAGACTCCATAATGGTTACTTTTCTCAGTTAATTCAGATGAGATCGAAAAGCATAAATGCAGTCTTTCTAGATGTTGCTTTCGGATCTCAAAGCGAGCTTGAAAAAAAACAAAGTTAGCTCATGATAGACTCTTTGTGGGTCGATGCCTGGCATCTCCTTGGGGGAGATGTATTCTCCAACGAAAACATTGTCTATGACGCCAGGGGTTCTGNCAATCTTTTCATGTTTAGAGGGTCTGAAAAGGGTTTAAAACAAGACCCATTTAAGGAACGTTCTTCTGGACCAATTGAACGAGTGTGAAGAAACAAGGTCACTCGACAATCTTTTCATCTTTAAGGAGTCTGAAAAGGGATTAAAGAAGACTCCATAATGGTTACTTTTCTCAGTTAATTCGGACGAGATCGAAAAGCATAAATGCAGTCTTTCCAGATGTTGCTTTCGGATCTCAAAGCGAGCTTGAAAAAAAACAAAGTTAGCTCATGATAGACTCTTTGTGGGTCGATGCCTGGCATCTCCTTGGGGGAGATGTATTCTCCAACGAAAACATTGTCTATGACGCCAGGGGTTCTGGAGATATCGATAGGTATCGTTTCGGAAATGGTTGCCATATTACCCTCAGCATAGATCTTGTGTGTAGCTAAGGGATTAGTATGAAAAGACCTATCTCCAGTCATAGTCACGGTGAATTCTCCTGCTTTGATTCGGCTTAACTCTGGGAGGAAATATGATCTGTGATGAAGATCTTCCCAAGGTTTGTCTAGACTAGTCATTTCTTCGATTACTGCTTCGTCAGAGGGCAAGACTAAGTCTAACAAATCGTTGTTAGCGAGAGAACCATGAGCCCAAATAGTCTCTAGAAGTGGATCTAACTCTTGTGCAGGAGTTGAATCAGTGTTAGTTGAAGCTTGCTGGACTAAAGAGTACGCTACTTCAGCGGTGGACAAGGGCATGGACATACCCGGGTGCCCTGCCTCATCCATCGTGGCGGATGGGGAAGGAAGTATCCATGGATCATCGAAGTAAGTCGTGAAGAACGACGAAACATGAAAAATCTCAACCTTATGGTGATTGGATATAAACTTGATATTGCCTTGAGGGGGTGGGTAATCGAAGGTCCCCATCAAAGATGGGCACAAACCAACCCCTACGTTGACGACACCTGGTTGAAGATTATCAATCATCGGGACCGTCGATGCCCCCAATGAAGGGTCAGGTCTGGAGAAAGACAATTGATTGATGGTCACTATCTAGCCCTCATTTAGAAACAACAAGACCCAGAAAACTGTAGCAACCACAACTTGCATGGAATAAGTCCAACTCCTTCCTAACAAGAGGTTATAGTCAAGGGGAGCATCGACTACCTCTACTTCGACACACATGGTCTTCCCTCCTAAATGCATGGGGAAAGAAGGAACGATGCCATGTGGTCGGAACGAATGACCGTCGAAAGCAGTGAGGAGAGTAGGTGATGGAGACAAAATGAGCTGGAAAATGGCCTTCCCACATGCCAACGACATAACGCATGTCGAGGCACCCTCATCGACCACCGTGCGGAAGATATTATGAGTAAAATTTTTTGTGGGATAAGCCACTACTATATGAAACGCTACGTGGTAAGGCAGACGAGGTTTTAAGTCGGTTGTATCTAACATGATGGTACCTGGATTGCAAGTCTCAGTAGAGCCCAAAGCGGTTAACAAGGCTTTCCTTTGAGAAGGGCAGCTTTGGAGGACCTCCAAAGTAGACATCGCACAAGGGGTTTGTGATAAATCCTCCACCACAGAGTAGTTTTGGGCGGCCCTTGCATTTGGGTTATGAGAAGATTTTTTAAATGCACCTTTTGGGATACGTGTCATTGTTTCTCCTAACGTCTTCTCAATCTGTAGAGGAAGAGATGGGAGGTCAACTTCTTTACCCTTCTCATAAGTGCTTGGTTTATTATAGTTGTGTGCTCTAGTCGATATAAAAGCATCACCCCTAACCATATATACGTTTGTGGATGCGGGGTTGTTCAGAGGTGGGAAGGCTTCTTGGCTGCCCCCTTCCGTGCTTGCAGAGGCTTGAGTTAGATTTTGCCCATGTTGAAATGGATTAGTCAACACTGCCTGCTGTTGCCGTGTGACAAATATTTGGGCCTCTACAAGTTGAGGACATAGATGAGTTGGGTGGTCTTCCGTGCACAAGTTGCATGGATACCTGACCTTCCGTTTTTCAGTGTTGTCCCCGCCAACATTATCGTTGGGTTTTTTGTCCCCCTTACCCTTCTTTCATTGTTTTTTCTTCCCTTCAGGCTGCTGGGTGGCCTTTGGGTTAGTCGACTGCACTGTGTGTACTTCTGACGTTTTGGTAGAGGGAGCAGCCAAATCAGTAGTTTGGTTGGCCACTGTGTTTTGTATGGATAACTGCTGCAACTACTTTGTCAATTGCTCAGCAGGCTTTGTTTGTGCTGAACCAACAATACCATCGACATGTGGTCCAACTCTCTGTTTAGTTTTATCCAGTATTGAACATGGCGCATCTGGCAAGTTGTTGTATAATAAACCGAACTGAGAATAGATGAGCTCAAATTGTTGAGCCCTCATGATGGAGTCTTCTTTAGAGAAAAATCCTGACGTCGCAACGTCTTTGGATAACTGCGGGACCAAAGACTTAAGGAACCACTCAAGCAAGAATGCTGGTGGGACTGGTACCTTGATTAAACTCTTCCGGCGTCTCCATTCTCGGATGTGATCAGAGATATGGTCCATTGTTTTCTGTTCGAAATTGGCGAGCAACTCTGTGCCAGTGTCGTATCTCACAGGTAACTGGAAATGGTTCAGGAAATCCATCGCCTGTTTGCCAAAAGAAGAGTATCTTGAGCGATCGAGCTCAATGTACCATTTCGCGACACTCCCAATGAGAGTACGTTGAAACAATCACAACTGTACGAAATCATCTTTCAATGAGTTAGATGAGCACCAAAGATGGAAGGTAGTCACATGATCTTCTGGATCTTCATTAGGCTTGGCTTCGAAATTTGGAATGTCTGAAGGAAACTTCGTTGGCATAGGAGGCCAATGCGGATCGTGACAAATAGGGTCATTCAACAACCTTGTCAAATCTGGCAAGTGTAAAGTCACCAGGAAAGGTAGTTTGGGTTGTTGCTGATAACCTGGGAAAAAGGGGCCTGGAGTTTGACTGGCACCAGGTTGCCAGGAAAAGTTTGGCTGCTGGCCCAGATTCTGGTAGAAACCATGGCCCTGGCCAATGTAAGGATTTTGCATATGTGGAGACATCATCGATTGATTTCCCAAATAGGACATAGATTGTTGGGCATGCATTATATTCGAAGGAATTTGGGAGGGATTACCCCATGCCAGTCTCGTGAGGATAGGCATAGTAGTTTGTCCGGGGTTCCATTGATTGTGGAAAGAATTACCCCAGATCGACATTCTGGAGGAGGGAATGGATCCCTACCCTGAATTCCAAGGTCTTGCTAGGTTTTCCCCCTGTGCAGGAATAATACCCTGCACAGGAGTAGATTGTCCAAAAATGGGGTT
This sequence comes from Picea sitchensis, assembly GCA_010110895.2. Lineage (NCBI taxonomy): Eukaryota > Viridiplantae > Streptophyta > Pinopsida > Pinales > Pinaceae > Picea > Picea sitchensis. The sequence continues at coordinate 13,546 of SNQJ01S0206723.1, forward strand.
GTCCCCAGTCGGGAAAGCAGCTGACGAGAAGGTGTTGTTACCAAACGTTCTGTTCAAAGAAAACAGTGTCGAACCTACTGGCATACTATGCGAAGGTGGTCCTTGACTCCTTGCTCCAAATAAATTATTGTGTGTAGGTTGCCTGACGGATTGCTGATGCGAGCCACCGAGGGAAGGGGATGAAGGAGGGATATGAACTCCTCCGTAAGGGAAAGCATTAAAAGGAGCAGGAGTGCCCCCCATGTGACCTTGCAGAGGAGCACTAGAGCTCCCTGCCCCCAGACCCAAAGTCTGTAAAGTGGAGTAGGAAAGTACAGTACTTGTACCCGAACTAGGCATCCCGTATGAGAACGGAGGGCCTGTCGCACTTGGTGTGAAAGGGGTTGTGGCCGCCGCCAAAGACGGGATCGGACCACTGTGCGAAGTAGTTGTGGTCGAGACCATGGTGCCTTGGACCAACGATGGTGGGTTAGGAGGTGAAAACTCTCCTGTGGTGACAACCATAGTGGGAATTGAAGAATTCCCAGAAGGAGTAACAACATTTGTTTTCATTGCTGTGTGCAACACTATCTAGCGCTCGTAAAATTGAATTGGCACAATGAAAGGTACCAAGAAATTAGTGGTTGGGGTTTCAACCAGGCCTAGAGTGGTTTCTTCAAGGTCCAAAATGGTCGATTCCTACGGGGGTTGGTCGGGCATAATGGTTTGTAACCCGGTCACTTCAAAAGACCCTTGTTGGTCTAGCTTTCGCCTTAATGGTGGCGAGGGTGGCTCCAGTGTAACCGGCGGTAGACCAAGAAGCCTTCGTGACTGGCGGAGCTCAGGATCCTCCACTGTGTGAGAAGATCCAAGACACTCTAAGGTAGTCTAAACGTTCAAAAGTAACACACACTAAAAAAATTCCCTAGAAGATAAGACAGGAAAACACTAAATTAATTGGAAGAACAGTTACAACAACCAACACTAGAGAAACTTACCGGTGCAAGTGCAGCTTGAACACAAAAGAACCCTCTGGGTATACTCTACAAAGCGTGGCCCGATGTTTGTACTAGGTACTACAGTATACCCCCCCAGTCACCTGTGTATGTCCCTAAAAAAGATTGGCAACTAGGTTGCCAACGCGTGAACAATCACCAAGTGGGTACAGTCGAAAGTCGGGTAGACCACAATGAGAAGGGTAGCGAGCCCGAAACCTGTCAAGGGTATCGAGAGCAAATGGTTCGTAAGAAAACTGAGGACCTCGAATGGATTCGAGACCCACGAAGCCCCGTGGCAAATGAAAACGACAGAATCCCAAAACAAGCCCTCTATATGTGTTCTCCACTACGATTGGTCCAGCTTTGGAGGGGTTATCTCTTCTACCTTTCCGCACACGACCTCGTGTTTATCCCCTGTGTTAGAGGGGGGTCTCAGATAAATTTCACGACATTGGACTTAGACACTCCCTAACTCAGAATCCAATGTTTGATTTTAAATGGCCTTGAAGAGTTTAATCTCCAACCTAATCCAAGGCCCTAGTCCTGAACTAGTTGGTGAACCCTACAGACATAAAAGTCTAGTAGATTTTAAATTTAGCGTTAATTTTATGGCTTTGTCTTACGTCCAGGGGTATGAAGGTGAAACTGATGATGTGTAAAAGACGAAAGAAAAAAATGAATAAAAAAACTGGAAACAAAACTTTTACTGAATGCAAAATTTCAACAACTTTTCAAAAGAAATATATATATTTTTTAACTTTTCTAAGATTTTGGACAGCAAACTCAAAGGAATTTCACTCGACTATGAGCTACTTATGATCTAAGTGAACTGCAAAAACTTATGAAATAAACGACTTTTCCCTGGCTAATAAGGCAAAAACACACTTTTCAACTAAACAAGAAAATGAAAAGAGATTTTTTATTTATTTAAATGCTAGTAAAGCAAGAAAGGAAAAATACCGACATGCAAAAAACTAAGAAAAACAATTCTGGCCTAATCGCAGATCGCAAAGAATTAGGTCAAAAATCACACACTAGCAATTCTTTTTAAAAACAATGACTCTCACACTTGTCTAAAAACCTTAATTTTTTTTTTTTTTTATGAGAAAAAGTAAGCTAAGGGTAAAATTAATCCTAAGCTATTGACTGCTCAAACAGAGATTCAAACACCTAAGGGGAATAATTCTTATCAAGGGAAAGGATGACTACCTTACCCTCAACAAAAAGTATCCTGTACAAGCACGCGATTGTTAATCAAACAACATGCGTACAAACGCACGCTAGATAGAGACAGAGGGCGTGTACACGCGGGCTGACCTTGTACAGGCCGCGTGTATATATAAACTCTGAGAAAAATGAAAACAGACAACCCAAAACTAGGAAGAGACCACTGATATTGATAACCAGGATCCCTTAAAGGCTTGGACACTCTTTTTAACAGAAAAACTAATAATGTAAGGAAAAAATGATAAGGAAAAAACAATCTGAGATAGGACTGCTAGCAAACAAGACTCAGACAGAATTCCAGAAAACCCCCTGAGAATGTGTGATTCTGACAGGAAAGAGGATGACCGCCTCTGAAGTTCTCTAAACTCTACACGCTATTGCTACCTCTTCAACTAGTGTTCACACACATGCTGTAAGAGAGTAGGGCACGGACACACGAGTGTAGACCTTATGCAGGTCGCGTGTACCTCTGTGGGTCCTGAAAAACATAGTCAAGCAAAAGATAGGGAAAGCTGGTATGGAAAACTAGACTCCCTTCTAGCTCAGACCTTACAGGAACTAAAAGAAAAAGCAGGCAAAAAAAACTAGTCTGTAAAACTACCCAAAAACTAAATAAAATTCTAGGAACCCTAGAGAGTATCCCCAGTATGGTCGCCAATTCTGTTGTGGGGAAAATCTCCCTACGGACTAGCAAATAGAGTTCAGACTTTGCATGCAGATATGACCGAAGAGAAACTACTTTCTACCTTCATCCCTAGATTTAAATCCCCTTTTCTTAGTAAATGCATGGAAAGATCAACCTACCTCGTTCCCGATGTTTGATGTCGATCCTCTGTTGTACTTGATTAGTTGTTTGCAATACTCCTTCCGAAGATGACCTGCATCTAGGACAAGAAATAACTATGCATGCATCCTACTTATATACTAACGGGTTACAAATCCAAAACATGTACTAATCAAACTATAAATAGTTCATGAATTAGGACGGTAAAATCATTTTCTTTATTACTTTAAATGAGTCAACTTACAAAAGTTGAGACCGGCCACCACTCCTCGAACCTGATCCTGGGCTCCTCTTCTTATGTCCTTCAACTACTTTTATTTGAATCTCCTTTGGCACAAGGAAAGGCTAAAGGGTTGGGACAATGGGAATACGTAAATGGGCAGAGTTTCTTTGCTATATTTCCCCCCCTCCAAATGGGACCCCTACCCCTTCTTTTATAGGCTAGAAGGAGCTAGGTATTTGGACGAACCCTTGGCCATGCATGGCCAAGAGTTTCAGTTAACTCACCCATAGCTTTTGTGCTCTGTCGAAAACTTTCCTTTTTTCGTGCTTTTGTTGGTCCACGCAGGCTATTTTGGGTCAGCCAATGTGTACACGCATGCAGTAATGGATTAGGGCGCGTGGGCCTTTATAAAAGAGGATTTTCAAAGAGTTGTTCAACAGTGCTTTGGAAAAAAAGGGATATGATTTGGCCTGATGCCAGGTAAGCATGTGTGGTGCAATTTAGGGTTATAACAGTTTGACAAATGCTCCAACTACTTTTATGAGGATGATGGACGATATTTTGTGACCTTTCACCAATAATTTTGTAGTGGTGTATCTGGATGAAATCCTCATCTACAACAAGACTTGGGCAGAACACTTGTATCATATTCAACAGGTTTTTCACACCCCGTGGCAACAAAAACTATATGCAAACTTGGAAAAATACTCCTTCGACATGGACAAGTTTCATTACTTAGGCTACATCATTGATCAACATGGTGTGCATGTGGATCCAACCAAGATCCAGGACATCTGTGACTCGCCATCCCCAACCACGGTCATTGAGATTTGGAGATTCTCGGGCCTCGCCAATTTCTATCGCAGGTTCGTGTTGGGATTCTCTCATATCACATGGGCCCTCAGCCAAGTAACCAGAGGTGGTGGTAAGGAAAAATTTGTGTGGGGCATGTCCCAACAACAATCCTTCGATGACTTGAAGAAGCGTTTGTTCTCATCCCCAGTACTTTCATTACTAGATGTGCAACATCCCTTTGAGATCAAGATAGATGCTTCAGACTATGTTGTGGGCGTCATTCTCACTAAACACGACCACCCCGTGGAATATCATAGTGAGACACTATCAAATGTTTTATGTAAGTACCCTACTTACGACAAAGAAATGTAATCCATTGTGCAAGCCTGCCACCAGTGGAGAAACTACATTCTTGGGAAGGAGACAGTCATCCACACTAATCACAAGCCACTATAGTTCATGCATACCTAAGAAAAATTTCAGAATGACCGCCATCAGAAGTGGTCCACATACTTACAACAGTTCCACCTTAACATTAAGTATAAAACATGAAGTATCAATCGAGTTGTTGATTGTCTCAGTCGACCTCCATTTGCGACACTCACCACAATGTTAGACTCTTGTGGCCATGAGACCTCCGGATGCCCCCACCTCTATGAGAGAGACCCTGAATTCTCCACCACCTACCAAATGTTGGGTGCCAAATCAGTGGTTGTTAATTTCCATCTTCAGGACGGGTTGTTGTGTCGTCCGGGCCATATCTGTGTTCCATCAAGCAAATGCGTGAAGTTGATTTGGGAAGCTAACTACAGTCGGGTGGCAAGGCACTTTGGCATCGAAAAGACAGTTGCAGTGTTGCAAAAACATTTCTACTGGCTGAAAATTCGACAGGATTTCGGCAAGTATATCGAGTCTTGCACCGCCTGTGCTATTTCCAAACCGACCACTAAGAAACATGCCTTGTACACCCCTTTGCCTACACGTGACAAGTTGTGGGAATCCATCTCAATGGACTACATGTTGGGCCTCCCATCCAACAAGAAGGGAAATGATTGTATTTTTGTGGTTGTTGATCGCTTTTCCAAGATGGCGATTCTAGTCACCTACAAGAAGAACATCATAGTAGAGGTCACTGCCAAACTCTTCTTTGAACGAGTATGGGTACATTTTGGGATCCCACAAACCATTTTCTCAGATTGGGACAATCGGTTCCTCGACACATTCTGGTTGATATTTTGGTCATTGCTGGATACCAAGCTCACCAAATCCAATGCCTTCCACCCCTAGATAGATGGCCAAACTGAGTTCGTTAATCAGATGATCGTACATATTATGTGCGTGTACAATTCAAAGAACCTCCACACATGGTATGAGAGTCTTCCCTATGTCCAGGATATCTACAATTGAGCCCTGCATAGCTCAATTGGCCACATCCACTTTCAGGTGGGTTTGGGATTCCAACCATTGGGCCCCATGGATGTTTCACTACCCCTGGCGACCACCTCGGTCGACTCGTCCCATGCTCCACCAGAAGCTGACAAAGCCACTCGGTTCATTGAGTGGATCTAGCACATCCACCAACAGGTTCAGGATATTCTACAGAAGTCTAATTCCAAGTACAAGAAGCTCCATGATCAACACCGGATGCAACATAAGTTTCGGGTGGACGACAAAGTTTGGTTGCACTTGTAGAAAGAACGCCTTACAGGGCCCCATTAGAAGCTTCACCCACTCCGTTATGGGTCGTACACCATCACCAAGGAAATGGAACTAAACGCAATGGAGACCATTGCTTCCTAAGGGGGGAGGATTGATCCATATGGATGGCGGTGGCCTCCCACTATTCCAACTAGTTCATTTTGGCATTTTTCCAGTTTGGCAGCTTTTTTCCTAATTTTTAGGTCCCTGACTTCCGGGGCCGTTTTGAGGCCCTAAACAATGTTTTTAGGGCTCTCCAAAGTCAAACTATATACCTTTCCAACATGTGTATTCCTCGGATAGACCTTTCCAACGGGCTATCGTGTGCCTAAAACGTAGATCGTATGAAAAAGTTAGGACCCCAGGAAGTTGATGTACTAGCTTACCCCAACGGGGCCCACATGACTTTTGACACTTCATCTCATAGGGTTATGTTTTTGGATGTCTAGGGTTTGGGAATTCATGCTTATTGTAAAAATGCCTTCAAAGCCTCATTTTAATCATTTTCTTGCGAATGAGCACAGCCGTCACATCTCTTCTCAGAGATAAGCCACCACCATTCCAACAAGCTTGTTTTCCACTGCATTTTACAGTTTCAGCTTATTTCCTTATTGAATAGAAAACCAATTTTATTGTATATTTGTTATTTTGTGTTAAGCATCTTTTAATAATATGTATTCATTTCGTTATGCTCATAAAATCCAGATCATTATTCCTCCATTTTTTAGTTTCCTCTTCTAATGGGAGTTCCTCTCTCTCATGGTGCCCCCAAACCTTGAGTGAGCCTCCCTCTTTTGGGACTGACACTTGTAATGCATCAATGGGGGGTCTCTCCTCTCTCCCTCCCTTAAAATAAATGCCACTCTCCTCATTTTTGACATCTAATTTCATAGCAACTCCATGTTTCCCAATTATCTCCTCACTCTCTCTTGCTCTTCCCTCATTTTCTCTCTTGTAATATTGTTGTCATATTGCAACCACTCTTTTCAATAATAGATTTGAATCATTGGAGGAACTCTTGGTTTCCTTATGGTGTTCTTGTGAATTTTCTATTGGAGTACTCTTGGTGTTCTTGTGTTGTGTTCTTGTGAAGTAATATTTCTGTAATTTATATTTATTTTGCTCACATTGTTTTACTTGAAAAAATGAAAGGAAAGTATTTTGTTGGGGATAGATCTATAGAAGTATTGTTGTAGATCTATGTGAGTTGTTTTTCTTTGAGTTTCCAAAGTAGTTTGTAGACCATTTTAAAGGACTCATTGTTTTGCGTCATTGTGTAGCAAGTATTTACAACTTTGTAAGTGATCAAAGCTTGGAAGAGAGGACTCCAATAGCTTCATTTATCTTCACTAATATTTCTAATATTTTTTTTTTTTGTAAATAAAAAAACACTATATTGATATTCACATATGTACGTGTCAATACAAAAACAAGAGTTTTCCACATTTCCCGCCACAAATGGGAAACCAAGACAGGTGGCTATCAAAAATCAAGTGTATATGTGACTTTTACTGTAATTGTAACTAAAAACAAAGATCATAATGATCGACTGAACAATGGCCATGGCCGACTGTCTTACAGAGCTTGACAGATAATTTCAATTCTCTGCAAAATTGACTAAACCAAAATAAAACCATAAACCTGGGGGAGCTAGCTTGGGCTTGGTCGTCCTTGGGCGTTGTAGGCTGGGACAAAAAAATGTCCACAAGTTGGGCACTAATTGCTAGTAGGAGCAACTATCATTGCGTCAAGCAAGAGGTCCATACGTTGTCTCGGGAAGTTCTGAATATGTGTATAGTCATCCATTTTTTTCCTTAGCTCGAAGATGAGATGAAGGTTCTCGTCTACAAGTCGAATTGGGGTGGGCGGAGGTGGCTCCTCCGTCATATCTCCGTCCACTGTGTCCACTACATCCAAAACTTCATCCATTGCATCCACTGCTGCCATTGTTGTCAAAGGAGTTTCCACTTTCCAACTGGGAGGAATTTCTTCCTCCACCATGCATTCTCTAGTGCCATAGAAATGGTCTGGAGTGTGGGCGTTGGGTGGGGCAATTCTTGGGTGAAGGCTAGGCGCAAGGGAAAATTTATCGGGAGGGAGAATTTACTTCCTGAATGGGCTTCTACCAGGGTCATTTGTGGGAGTGGGGGTGGGGGGATAGGTTTGTTGAGGCCGGTTATGGTGTTGGTTGAGACAACTGGTGATTCTGAGGGAAAGTTGAGAGGGGGCGATTCGATTTCACCTGGTGAAGGTGTTGTAGTACATCGGTCCTCTATTAGACTTTCCCCTCTCTCTTTTCATGGTGCGATCATTCAGGTGAGGCTTGGGTTGGATGAACAATGGATGGATGACCGTGGGTGGTCAAATAGGGAGATGCAAGGTGAAATGTTTTTGGGAGATCCAGGGAAAAATCGATACCAGGGTGAAGATAATTCCGAGGAACAGTTGAGCACAAGGTAGAGGAGGAATGAGAGATTGGTCTGGCGCTCAGGCCTTCATAGGGCCTGGCGAGTTGACGTGGGCGGGAGCAATGAAGGCCGAGGTGATTGAAAGCCTGGTGCAGGTACACCCAGCCTAGTTCGTGCAAGGCTTCATTAAATTTCCTTGGAGTTCCTATCGCACTTCCATTAAACCCTAGTGAGTGTGGATCATTCAAACTGGAGGGACGGGAGGTTGGCGACATGGATTAATAGCTCCCGGTGCTACCTAGCTCCACCTGGCTCCCATTGCGATCCACTTAAACCCTAGTGAGTGTGGATCATTCAAACTGGAGGGAGGAGAGGTTGGTGGCAGGGATTAATAGCTCCCGATTCTACCTAGATCCACCTGGCTCCCATTGTGATCCACTTGTCACCCCTTCCGGGAGACTAATATTTTTGATATTATTACAACATTATTTTACATAATTTATGTCCTTATTTCTCTTATAAAACTTGCAATCTAATAAAGTTTTATGTTCAGATTTTTAGTATAAAATTTAGATACTAACAACTACTAACTCATTTGACGTGATTTCTAGCAATTTCCAACACACTTTACTTGATGTTTTTTGCAGGTTTTTGCTAGTCCAAGGGGAGGTTCTGCCCAATTTTAGCCACAAGGATCTCAAGGAAGCATCCAAAGGACTTGGTGCAAAACCYTCTCCCTCTTCTTGTTTTCCAAATCATTGTAAGAAACCCAAGCGAGTGTCTTGGGCTTGCAATCTTTTATCATTTTCATAAGTTGTAAATTGTAAATTATTTTCAAGTTTTGTTTATGCCCACACCTTGCATGTGAGTGGCTTTGCCACCCTTGCAAAATCGTGCTGGATAGTTAGGAATTTAATTTTTTGTTTTTCTTAATTTGTTTTCCCCACTTCTCCCACAAAGAGATGGTTGAGTGGCTAGTGTTAGCTTGCTCTATTTTATTTCCAAATTATTTACCCACCTTGGCACAAAATCGGTAGGATTTCCCTCCACATTGTGTCATAGTTGTGAGGTTTGCAAATTCATTTTATTTTGTGCCCACCTTTGTCCTTAAGGCAAAGTTGTGTGGATAGATTGTTCAGTCAATTTATTGCGAATTATTTTAATTATTCATTTGTGTCCACACCTTTCATGTGAGTGGCTTAGCCAGCCTTGCAATATCGTGACAGCTAGTTAGAATTTCCATTTTGCAAAGTAATCAAACTTTTTCCATGCCTTTTACCCTGCATTCCCTCCTCTTTCCACTTTGTGGATATTGGGTAACAATAAATGGCAAAGGACTATGTGGCTAGTCTAACTAGGAACCTAATTCTATTATTGCTAAAACCATTAAAAATGGGTGACTTGGGAGGTTAAAAGGAGTTGAAGTCAGGGACGGTTTCATGACACTAAGTTTCCTCCTTGTTGAGCATCCAAGAATCTTGGATTTGACCTACGGAGCTAGAGGGGAGCCTTGTTGTTCCCTTTTTGAGCACCCGACACTTCCTCTTGGTTGAAGGGATAAGGATTTGGGGCAGTAACATAGCTCAGGCCTGCAACTTTCACATCTAATTGCCCCTAATTCAAAGAGAGACCTAAAAATTTATTAAAAGTAATCTACACATATTGCAACACTTTCAACTCACGTTTTCTACATTTCAAGTTTTGCTATTCCTTCACTTTCAAGAAATTTACTTTCAAGCAATTTCATTTCATGTGAATAACTATCTTCAAAGTATATTTCATTTCAAGTATTATTTATTCATTTGAACATAATTCTTTAAACTGTAAAGTTGTTTTTCAATTTGTTGTGTGGATATCTTGTAAATTTGTTTCATTTTTGTAGAAGTATCTTGCTTTGTATATATATATTTCTTTTTTGTATAATAATTGTGATTGGATAATCTTTAGGCATTGGTCTAATTCTTGTTTTGTTAAATAAAAGGTTTGTTTTTCATCGAAATATTTCATTTTGTTGTGAGGGAAATCTCCCTACGGACTAGAAAATAGGGTTTAGACTTTGCATGCAGATATGACGGAAGAAAAACTACTTTCTACCTTCATCCCTAGATTTAAATTCCCTTTTCTTAGTAAATGCATGGAAAGATCAACCTACCTCGTTCTCGACGTTTGATGTTGATCCTCCATTGTATTTTATTACTTGTTCGCAATACTCCTTCCAAAGATGACATCCATACAAGACAAGCAACAACTACGCATGCATCCTACTTATATACTAACGGGTTATAAATCCAAACATATACTAATCAAACTATAAAAATTTCATGAATTGGGATGGGAAAAGAATTTTATTTATTACTTTGAATGAGTCAACTTACAAAAGTTGAGACCGGCCACCGCTTTGAGAACCTGATCCTGGGCTCCTCTTCGACTGTCCTCCAACTGCTTTGATTTGTATCTCCTTTCGCACTAGGAAAGGCTAAAGGGTTGGAACAATGGGAATACGCAAATGGGCAGAGTTTCTTTGTTATATTTTTCCTCTTCCAAATGGGACCCCTAACCCTTCTTTTATAGGCTAGAAGCAGCTAGGTATTTGGACGAACCCTCATCCATGCATGGTCGGGAGTTTCAGTTAACTCACCCATAGCTTTTGTGTTCCATCGACAACTTTCCTTTTTTCATGCTTTTGTCGGTCCACGCGGGCTTTTTTGGGTCAACCAGCATGTACATGCATGCAATAATGGAGTAGGGCGCATGGGCCTTTATAAAAAAGAGGATTTTCAACGAGTTGTTCAATAGTGCTTAGGCAAAGAAGGGATATGAGATGGCCTGATACCAGGTAAGCATGTATGGTTCAATTTAGGGTTATA
>SNQJ01S0206724.1:0-16342 GCA_010110895.2 Picea sitchensis
AAGATCTTGTCGATTCAATAATGGTTGAGCTTCATAATAAATATGATTTAAGGCCAAGAGATAAGACTTCTACTACCAATCCACCGAAAAAACTCTTGGCATGGAATAAAGCAAATGAAGCAGTAGTCTTAAAATCACCTACTGAAGTACAAGCTTCTCAAATAAAGCAAGTTGAAACAAAAGAAACACAAACTAAAAAGATGAAAAACAAAGAAGTCGAAGTATAGACTAAAGAGTTAGAAAAATTAGTTGGCATGTTCAATCTAGAGAATGAATTGAATAAGATTAATATTCCATTCCCTCTGGTTGAACTTTTCATAAATACGGTATACAAGAAGTAGATTTCAAAATTAATTAATTTTCCAGATGCGGAATGTCAAGTTGATGTTATTAACTTGGAAGATAAGAAACCAACGATTATGTTTGGACCACATATTGAAAATGATAAAGACTCGGTGGCTCCATTTTATATCACTCTTACTATGCACGATCATTTGTTACATAATTGTATGCTAGATCCAGGTGCTTCACATAATTTGATGTCGAAAATAATAATGGAAATATTGGGCTTACAAATTACCAGACATTATCAAGATTTATACTCTTTTGATTCCAAAAAGGTTAAGTATCTGCATATGATTAAATATTTAGTTGTAAATCTAGCTCAGATTCTAGTTAAAAGTATTCGTATGGATGTGGTTGTAGTTGATGTACCTGCAAAATATGGCATGCTTTTATCAATATCTTGGGGTGAAAAGTTAGGAGGATCAGTTCAGTTGGACATGACATATGCCACAATTCTAATTTTTGGTGGACAGTTTACCAGATTGTACAAAGAAACTAGAATGGCCTATACAGTAAGTGATCCTCAAAACCCTAATAATTATCCAGTCTATGTTGTTGATCGGTATTTAGGAAATTGTGTTTTATCTATAGATGATGATTTTGAAGTTTGTATAGAAAACAAAAATACAAAAATAGAAGCTCCAAAGTAAAATGTAAATATTAGAAATGGGATGTGGAAAATGTTTTTTGATGGTGCCTCTTCTTGGGAAGGAGAAGGAGCTAGAGTACTATTTGTGTCACCAAATGATGATTATTACATCCATTTTTCCTATAGATTTCAATTTGACATTGATTACACAAATAATGTATGTGAATATGAAGCTTTAATTTTAGGTTTAGAAACTGCTAGAAAATTAAAAATCAAACATTTGATAGTATATGGGGATGAAGAGATTATTCTAAAACAGATCAGACAGCTATATCAAGATAAGAATCCTAGAATGAGATCTTATATAAATTGTGCATGGGATCTTCTTGAAAACTTTTTCTTATCTTTCAACATTCATGGTATTCCCAGATTGCATAATCAACAAGAAAATTCATTAGTTAAAGCTAAAGCTACTTTCATGCCACCCATTGTTCTAAAATTGAAATATAATATTGACATGAGACATAAACCTTTAATTCCAAATAATGTTCATTATTGGAAAATTTTTGAAGATGATGAACAAATAAAACAATTTTTGGAGATGGTGGATGAATTTTCTAAGACACATATATAGATCAAGAAAATCAAAATGATCTAGTTTGGATTATGCAAGAAGGAGAAAATCTAGATAAATTCAAAGATAGGATTGCAAATCATAAAATGCTCTTGCTAAAGAATAATCAAATTCCAAATGGTCTTATTCTGTTAGAAAGATTGTTCGACCAAAATGATATCCCTTTGAAATATACCTTGTAGCCTCAACCTGAAGAGGTTGAAGATTGTAATGTGGTTTCAAATGAAAATTTGAAATGGTCAATTTGTCTAAATTTCTTCCCACTAAAATGAAAAGAAAATATGTTGAATTACTCAAAGAGTATAAATATTTTTTTGCATGGTCCTGTGAAGATTTAAAAACTTATGATACTTATGTTATCGAGCATAAGATGCCATTAAATCCAAGTGTCAAGCCTTTCAATAAAAACTTAGACAGATGAATCCTATTCTCTTGTCGGTAATAGAAAGGGATGTCAAAAATCTTCTCGATGAAAAAATCAACGTACCTCTTAGATACTTTGAATGGGTAGCCAATTTGGTTCCTGTCATAAAGAAGAATGGAGAGACAAGATTGTGTGTTGATTTTAGAAATTTAAATTGGTCTTCTTTAAAAGACAATTACCCGCTTCCTAAAATGGATCATGTTCTTGAAAACGTGGTTGGGGCAAACAAAATTTCTATGATTGACGGATTTTTGGGGTATAATCAAATAGTTGTCCATGAAAATGATAAAGAAAAAACTATGTTTACCACTCCATGGGAAACATTTATGTATGAAAAACTGCCTTTTGGATTGATGAATGCAGGTGCAAATTTTCAAAGAGCGATGGATATAGAATTTGTTTTCAAAAAAGATAAATTCATTGTTATTTATCTAGATGATCTGGTAGTCTTTTCTAATTCTGATGCAGAACACTTGGAACATCTTAGACAAACATTTGACAAATGCATAAAATTTGGTTTGTCTTTGAACCCTAACAAATCTCATTTTTTCATGCAAGAAGGGAAGTTGTTAGGACATATCATATCAAAAGATGGAATCAAAGTAGATCCAAAAAGAATTGAAGTTATTGATCAGATCAATATTCCTAGAAACAAAAAAGAAATTCAATCATTTTTAGGAAGAATTAATTTCTTGAGAAGATTTATTCCAAATTTTGTTGAAATCATCAAATTGATCACAGATATGTTGAAGAAGGATAATGAGGTGAAATAAATGATGGAAGCTAAGGCATCCTTCCAACGAGTCAATAAATTTATAGAAGCACCAGTGTTGGTAAGTCTTGATTATACAAAGGAGTTTTTAATATTTTCCTTTGCATATGAATATACAATTGCAGCAGTACTTCTACAGAAAAATGATGAAGGATTTGAGCAATCGATTTCCTTTTTTAGTAAAATCCTCAGAGACACAGAGTTAAAATATGATATTCTAGAGAAACAGGCTTATGCTATGGTTAAGTCACTCAAGGCTTTTCGGACATGTGTTTTACATTAAAGAATAATCGCATATGTACCCACTAGCACAGTCAAAGATATCCTAATTCAGCCTAACAGTGATGGAATAAGGGGAAAATGGTTGGCAAAAATTCAAGAATATGATTTGGAATTCAAACCAACCAAACTGGTAAAAGGACAGGATCTAGAAAAATTGCTTGTTGAATCAAATTTCAAATCCCTAGGAATAAATCATTTCACGTCTGAAAATTCTCTCCCACACATTGAAGAAATTGATGATCAAATGACAACAACTCAAATTGACGATATTTTTTCTTCCTCATATTGGTATAACAATATAGTGTCATACCTCCTTACTCTTCAATGTCCTGCTAACATTATTCCTTCCAAGGTAAGAACCTTAAAATTATAGGCGATCAAATATTGCATTATCAATGATAAGTTGTATTGGAAGGATCCTTTGGGTTTCTTATTGTGATGCCTTACAGAATCAGAAACAGAAGGTGTCATTGATTAGTTTCATAAAGGATATGTGGAGGACACCATACTTGGATAGAAACAACTTATAAAATTTTAAGGGTAGACTATTATTTCCCAAGGTTATTCATTGATGTAAATGCAAGGGTCAGAGCTTGCAAATCATGCCAACTTTTTGCTGGAAAGAAAAATCTCCCTGCCTTACCTTTAGTTCATGTTAAATTTGAAGCTCCTTTCCAACAATGGGGCCTAGATTTCATCGGAGAGATTCATCCACAATCAAGTGCCCAAAACAGATGGATTTTAACTGCTACTGATTACTTTACTAAATGGGTAGAAGTTGTTCCAACTCGGAATGTTACAGATTCAGTAGTAATAATTTTTTCGGAAGAGAACATTCTTGCAAGGTTTGGTTGTCCGAGGAAAATAGTCACAGATAATGCACAATCTTTCAAATCTATTGCTATGATAATTTTTTGTCAAAGATATAATATCATTTTGGGTCATTCTACATCTTATTATCCTCATGGAAATGGGTTGGTAGAGTCGTCTAATAAAAGTATAATGACAATAATTAAAAAAAAATTGACAGAAAATAAGAAAGCTTGGCATATACATTTAAAATACGCTCTATGAGAAAATAAAATCGACACCAAGAAATCAATAGGCATGTCTCATTTCCAATTATTTTATGGCACATATGTTATTCTTCCTATTAATATTGCTCTTCCTGTGAGGAAACTATGGCAAGATGCTAATGAAGAACCAAATGATTTGATGAGAAGAATAAATCAAATAATTGAAGTTCAGCATAATAGAAGAGAAGTGGATGAGAAGCTTCATAAATACCAAGAAAATATGAAGGCCGTATTTGATAAGAAATCCAAAGACAGGGATTTTCTTCCTAGATATTTAGTCCTGAAGTGGGAGGCTAGAAAAGAAGAATCTGGGAAACATGGAAAATTTGACCATCTCTGGTTTGTTCGTTTCAAAATTGTAGCAATTGAAGGGTGAAATTCATTCTCTCTCAAAAATTTAAATGGATAAATTATTGAGGCCCCTATCAATGAGCGATTTTTTAAAAAATTTAATGCAATAGTTTACTTTTTAGTTTCCATCGTACATACCGGATTGGAATGTTTTTACATTGGCAATTTTTATTTCTTTATTTTTTTTCAAAATTTATTTAAGTATTTTTGAGTGCTAAAATTTATATAAATATTTTCAAGAAAATAATGGTTTCGATTTTGTTTCAAGGATAATAAAAAAATAAAAATAAAATTCTACAAAAAAAAATCATCTTTTACTTTTCATGAATAAAACTCACTTTGTATTTAATAAAACAAAACTACTCTTGACAAAAATAGTTGAAAATTTCAGAGAATAGTACCGTCAAAACATTATAGCAATCTTTGAATGCAAAAATTCAAGATTTATGTGTTCAAAACTTGACATTTTTTAAAGTGACTGTATATCTCTCTGCATAGTTTTGTCAAATTTTCACAGCTTCAAAAAAACAGAACAAAGTAAATATGGAAGCCTACTAATGACTATTGATATGAATTATATATTTCTTGTGCTTTACTTCCATAGAATCTACTAACTGTTGAAATTCCGTATTTTCTTCAAGGGCCAATGATCGAAGTTCTTCAACATTCTGACGATCTATTGGAGGTGAACGTTCTTCGGGAAAAGGATATGACATTGTAGAAACTAAGGACCCAACTGATTCCGCGGGAATGTTCATTGGTGGTTTTTGTCTTCACAAAAGTCTCAATTGTTGGCGATGAGAGCTTAAACAAACCATGTTTTGACTCACAGCTCTTGTTATAGTTATCATTTCCTCTTGATGTCATATTTCATGAGATTGAATCCACTGGTGAATTTGAAAGTTCGAATCTTGGATCTCTTGAATCATTTTTTACTCCTCCCGAACATTTTCCTAAAGAGTAAAGATCGCTCAATTGAAACATTCACAGTCATCATGTTCACCACTCATCTATTCTTGTCGTTTGGACTCTCTGGAATTAGTTGATGAATAAATACAATTCATTTTTTAAAATTCAAAGGAAATCAGGTAACAACTCCTCTTCTGTCTTACTATCTATTAAAAATGAAAATCCTTATTATAACAGACATGAGGGATAATTCCCACGAATTAAAACATGGTTTCATCATTTATTGAAAAGATTGGAGAAGTGGTGAAGAAAGGATCTGTAACATTGTTCTTATTGTATTTATGATCAACTCTGGTACGAAAATAAATCAACAATTATAAGAAAAAAAATAACGGTTAGAATATGACTGCGGAACAGAGCAAAAGCAGAAGTCTTGTCCTGACACATAAATTGTGTGAATTATTTTTCGTTCAGTTGAGATGATTCAAACTTCTGATATATTTGGAATCTCTCTCTCTCTCTATTCCTTTCTACGAATAAAATTCTTGTTATTTCTCAATCATATTAGTCTTTGTAGAAATGACAAAACTTATCCTACACTAAAAACTTAAAATCATATGCTTAAAACAAGTCGAGCGAATATTTTTCATGTTTCTTGATTTTTATTGAAAATTATGTCTAGGCTAATCCTAGTAAATTTATCCCTAATATTATATTTCAGATGACGACTTTGCTCAAGGTTTATTCCTGAAAATAAACAATGTTTTCCTAATTTACCTATAGGTGAAGGTATACTTGGAATTGAAAGAAAACTAATCTCAAAGTATTCTTAAAATTGTAGATAGACCTTGTTTTTCATCATATCTGAAACATATGTCATCTCTTGTATCTTAGATACAATTGATTGCCCCCACCTCAAAGTAATAAAATCAAAGACAAATGGTGAAAGGAAATTCACAAATTTATTGCCCCCATCTTGTCCAAATAGAGATGATGAAAGGAAATTCATATATTGATTTCCCTTGTCTCAGTTAAATGAAATCTTTTTTTTTGAAGTGGTGAAAGGAAATTCAATAAGGGGAGATATAGATAAATTCACCGGGGTACTGAACAGGCCTGCTGGTAGTGAAGCAATATCTATGATATCTATAAGGCTATCTTACACATCTGTATAATATACTATGTCATTTAGTTCTTTTTCAATAATTATTATATCTTGAACCAATTGGGATTCCTTAAATAAACACACTTTGCATATTTATAACCTTGAGAGCGAACATAGTCAATTAAAATCCGATATTTTTGTTAAATTTAATTTGATTATCTTGGACAATTATGGAATCAATTTTAAGAAAAGAAAACACTTATTATCCTAACTTGAAATCAATCACCAAGTATGCTTTAAGATTTTTTTAGATATGATTATGTTTATCACTTCTATATAAAATTAAATTTCAATAAAGAAAGAAAACATTTAGATTAACCAATGAAAACAATAATGACTCCATTTACCCAATAAAGGCACCTGGTCTATTGTTCTTTCGTGCCCCACAGGGAGCCAAAATCCCCAGATGGAGCCTATGTTATAACATAAATGAAATTTTCGAGTAAAAATCAATTTTGTCAAAATTCCTTTTTGTTTTATTCTTTTCAAAATATAAATTTTAAACTTAGGAATATCATTTCTTAGACTAAAATTTGTTTTCGTTACATCTTGACAGGGCGGATCAAGTATCAACCATTAAAATTTGTCAATCATCTAGATCGACGACTCTCGCAACTTTGGACTTCTAGAATTGCAAAATGTTTAAACAACAGATAAATATGAAGTTCACTTCGGGACTTTGTGATTCGGGAGTTCAAGCTCAAAATGTTTAAATCCCTAAAAATCCTAAAGTCGTGAAGCTCCAGAGTCCCGGAGACCTGAATTCCCACAAAATATTTTTAAAATTAATCAATTGACGTGTCATATGCCACCTGACAATCTTTAATCATGGTGACACGTGGCACTCACTTTGGGTACCCTTGGTCACATAATTTGCACGATTTCAGGTGACACGTGTCACTCATATTTTTATGACACACCATAAATAGTGACGTCATACTACCACATCATTCTGGGAGATTGTCCTCTGGAATATCAAATTAAGAACAAATTCAAATAGTGTCAGAGCACTGAAGTGTTGAAGCGCCAAAGTGTCGGAATGACAAAAATGATAAAGCGCCAAAAATTAATGGGTAAAACATGTTTTATTAAGAGTAATTAATGGTAAGTAATCGCTTCATGAGTTCAGCTTTCAAGGAAAATCTATACACCGCTAATGAAAACTCACAAAGTCCCAAAGCTTCGGAGTCCTGGAGTTCCAAAGCACTTAAAATTAAAGTGACCATAAGTTGTGATTAATTAAAACGAAACAATAAATTAAAGGATGGTTAATTTCTTCATGAATTCGGCCTTCAGGAGATATCTATCATTCCTCATTCAAAATTATTGAATTTTGAACTACCAAAATAGTTTATCCTCATTAATTGTGATCATTAAAGGTGTATTTAATGTGGATAAGGTAAAATATTGGAAAAACTTACGACCGTCATGTAATAAATTTGACATATTCGGCATGATTACCCTGTCAATGGATTAAATGAAAATATAATTAGTGTTTAAATTATTTTTTTAATAAAGGCATTTTTAACTTCATAGCATTTTTCCATTAGCATCCAGAACTTTTGCATTTAGTAGTTTGGACTCATAGATTTTTACTTCTCACGGGATGGCTAACATTGATATTTGGAAATCATGGCACCGCGTAAAGCAGGAAAGAAGCAAGATCCATGTGTAGAGGAGTCGAACCCAAATTCAGACATTCTTTTAGATATTATTGCTCGGCTGATGGACTTCATTAAATCATGGAAGTAGGTTTATGATATTTTAGAGCAGGAAAATTCCTTCTATTCTGATGATTCAAGAGGAGGAGAAGATGAGTCAATTGCAAGCAAGCTAATATAGGTGTCTAAGTCAGAGCTTCACAAAGTTACAGCTTGACTGAAACTGATGTCATATACTGATATGATAATTTGGGCCTTATATCATGTGGATATCCCCACCAGAACCATCTGCAGTCATCAAAATACCATTGTCGTCTCATTCTGACCCAAGGACATTCAAGTAATGTATAATTAACTCCCAACCAAAAATATACTTACAATGCATCATTTATAATGAAGTTTGAGGATGATGAATGCACAAAATATGGCAGAATTGTTCATGATATAGTGAAAACCTGGTGGGGAAATGAAAATAAATTCAAAATTGATAGCCATGATATATACTCTATAGCTTCTTGTGATGCCCATATTTTTTATACTTCCATGATGCTTTGTAGAATGTTTGGAAAGAAAAATCCTATGCATTTTACTATAGAGTCGGTTCCTATAATTCATGAAGTTGTAGAGGGTTATATTTTTGATTGGGGAAAAATGTTGTTGGATAACCTATATAAACAAATAGGGGATTATAGAACTCGGAAGTATAAAGGAGAACATGCTCCCTTCTACATGTCTGCATATATTATGTATGCAATTTGTTTCATAACCCCATTTCCTCTTATGAATTGGAGTTGGACTCCAACTATCACCGAGCCTATACATTTATATCATTCTAAATTATGGGAGGAAAATGAAAAGGATTATTTTTATGAGATTTTTCACAATGTGGTCATTCTAATCCACGATATTACCTATGGTCAGCCTCCTCCCAGAATTTCAGAACAAATTATTGGAAATTTGGGTGCTATTGCAGATTGGTACATTGAGGAAAGTTTTTCTTACATCATAGTTTTCGGTTGTTTCACATCTCCACATGTTATTCCCAAATTTCTACCAAACAAACTTTTTTACAGAGAAGTAGCTATCAAACAATTTCAACATGCATTACCAAAGAACTTAAGTCCACACAGAAAATATTTTTGCCAACCTTTCCTATACAAGTTGGTATATTCTCATTATCACACTTTGGACATTCTAAAGTAGAGGCTTCGGCCTTAGACGATATTAAGTTGGTTGGCATTGAATTCAAGAAACATGATCCACATAGGGTGGTAGAAAATAATTTGGGTCAATTTAACATGAAGAAATACATTCATAAATATTCACCTTATGACGCGATTTTCAGAGGAATTAGATCATATGAGGAGGTCATATCAAGATTTCAAAGCCTTCCTTAAGAAAAGCAGTCAGGTTTTCTCAGCTTTCAAAAGCAAAGAAGGAACAATTTACCTAAAATCTTGCAAGAAAAACAAAGTCTTAATCCAACTTCACAGGTGGCACAATCATCAAATCTCAAGCAACATGACTTTCCCGAGGACAAAACTAAAGAAGTGGAAAGGACACCAAAAACATTGTCCAAGGATGCAATAATTACAGGAATATCCATACCAAGTAAAAGTGATCAATAATTATTAGCATTATTTTAAAATTGTATGAAACATGGGCATAATTTTCCTCTATTATTGTCAAACATTGAAACTCTTGTGAAAGATGTCACAGATCAAGGGGAATCTGTTGCACTTATTTCTCCCATACCATATTTGACTCCCCTAGAAACAAGTTATGATTTTTCGTGTTCAGAGGTTATCAATATAGATGACGTGACACCTATTGAAAATGAAGATATGCCTTCATCAAATTTATTTTTCAACAAGAAAAGGAAGGCTATCATACAAAGATAATCTCGTCAAAAAGAGGGAGGAATTACCAAAAAATAAAGAATGATATATGATGGATAGGGATAGAGTGACCATGAATTCGCAAAAGAGGTAGCAGATTCACTAGGATCATTTTCAACTGCTAACTTATGGTCAGTGGATAATTAGATAAAACAACTTGACTAGAAGAATCTTTTGATTGAACAATTGCATAATGATATGAAACAGATGGAAGTTGTTGCCAGAGAAAGAATCAATTATGATATTAGCCAATTCAGACATGGTTTTGAGCAACAGATTAAACAATTAGATGATAAATTGAAATTAAGTTTTCAAAATCAGCACTTGAGTAACAACATGGTCTCCCAGCGAGATACATTAATAAATCAATTACAAGATCAGATAACCACAATTGAGGGTTGTTGTCCCTTGACCAAGTTTTGGAAAACCTTGGTCATGGTTGACCATTTTTGGGACTTCAACATGCTGGTCGAAGGCGGAGCGCAAGGTGAAGCGGAGATCGCAAGATCTTGGCCCCTTTTTAGGGAATTTTTGGGTTTAGGGTTTATGTAACGGGTATGGGGATGCAATCCCATGGGTTTACCCATGTTTAGGCCCATTTTGTAATGTATAAATAGAAGGATAGGCGATGTAAGAAGTAACTAGTTAATGATTGGCTCAGTGCATGACTAGTTGGCTAAGTGAAAGATTGTATTGAGATCTTGCAGAGCTAAGTGCAAGTGACTATAATAAGCTTATGTGCAGACTGTGTAAGAAGGCTTTGTGCTTGAACCTAGCTCGGGGAAGGAGGATCTGGCGAGGTGCGCGTGGATCTCATTTCATATGCGGAGTGGGTTTTGTGGCTCTGTGCATGTAAGAAAATTGACAGAAGACAATAAAAAAGAAGAAGAGTTGGTGAGCGTAGCCCCACACTAGGATGAACCATGTATATCATGTGTTATGGTTGCTTTGTGCTTTATAGTTGTTATGTGATTATTGTGATTTATGATTAGTGTTTTAATATACATGTTGAATGCATCTGATATAGTAGCTTTATGCTTAGTAATGTGAATGGATGTCATATCTGATCTATTTCTATGTGCTAAGTGATTAGATGTGTTAGATCTAGTTGAATGTCGCATTGTTTTGTAATTAGGGTTTCAACCTGCGATGTGAATAAGGGTTAAATTCTAATGAATGTTAACTGCTAAGTGCTCTGTTAAGTATTGTGATCACAGATATTTGTCCCATCTAGGTTATAGACACGTGAGTCCTGCAACCACCCCTGCCTCTACCTCGGGTGAGACTTCATCTACTTCGCAAGTATTGCCGAAAGGGTCGGTAGTTAGGGTTTTGTTGGTGCATTGTTGAAGCATTTAACCTTGGGTATGCCCCTGTGTGTGCCAACAAATGGTTCTGTTGTCGGGACCTGAAACTGTGATTGTTGGGAACTGAAGAAAAGAAGAAAGCTATATGCGTATATATGTTGTTGTAGTGCGCAGTATTCTAATTGATTGTGAAGCTTTGTGATAATAAAGGAATCATATCTGAAGAAAAGAGGTAATATCTTAAAGCTTTGTGCTCCGAGAAAGGTAAGGTAAGTGAAATTTTTTGTTTTGAAAGAATGGATCTAGGAATACTTGATAGATTGTGTCCTAGTCTGAAAACTAGGGCACAGATAAAAGAAAGAAGATTTAATATGAGTAGATCTAATAGAAATAGTGAAAGATATGTTATTCCTATGCATAGAAATAATTTCTAGACTAATAAATGGATGCATGATCCTAGAAAGAATTTTTTGCAGGTTAGTTATTGTGATCCCGGTGCGCAGTACAGGAAAGGTTGGGGATCATTTAAAAGAAAGAGAGGATTAACTCTTTGTTACAGTTGCATAATACTGAGCCATCTTGCTAAGGAATTCCCTGGTAGAGGTCCTAGTTGTCTTTACTGTAAATGTATGGACCATGAATTTCTGGATTTCCCTAGAATGATTGCTAAAGTTGAAAAGATGAATATGAGACAAGAAAACCATGAGACAAGCCAAGAAACTAAGAATATGATAGAACCCCAGAAAGAATCAGAGACTATATTATTACAGATGAAATAAACCTTGAATGATCACAGATACATCAACTTATTAGAGATCTTAAAAGAGAAAGAGTGTATAGAAACAAGAATAGGAGACTTTGACATAGACTGTGTTCTGGATGAGGAAACACAGATGAATATTATGACAGAACGAACTTGGGAAATTTTTGGAAAGCCTGCCATGGTTCCTTCATTGGGAGGAATATGATTCTTTAAAGGGAAGATGATAACCCAATGTGTAAGACTTACCCGGATACCTATGAGTGATCATGGCACTTCGATAGAAGAATAATTTGAGGTCATTGAGTTTGTTGAGGATAGCGCCACATTTACTATTTTGCTAGGAAAAACCTGGATTGAGAAAGATCAGATATGAAGGAAACAAGAAGAGGAATATTTAGAATAGAAAAAGAAAGAACTAAGAGATTTCATGGCTAGGAGAATAGCGCACTTACTGGAAGAAGACAAGTGGAAGCTACCGAGGACCAAAGATCTGGATGTCGAAGTTGATAGAACACAGGAAGACTTGAAACACTTATCCATACAGGAGGGTAGAGCACCTACTCCAGAAAGAGAGGACGTATTACTCTCAAACCCTCTGAAAGACCCTCAGCAGCACAAAGTTACTATGCCAAGGGCAGATAAGAAAAAGAATGGAAAGAGGAACCCGGTGACTCGGATTATAGGGAAGAAAGCCAGAAATCTCATAAAGAAGAAAGCAAGGTTAGAAAAACTACAAGAAGTTCCAGAGAGGAATTCGCAGAAGGAAGGTCTGCAAAACTTGAACTTTGCCAGGATAGTAGAATAGTGAATATTGGCACTTCTCCATAGCGAATAAATATGACCGTTGGAGGTGTCTTGACCGTTAGACCGACGCTCCAGAATGGCTAGAAACGTAGTTATGGATGGAAACATCTCCATTAGACTGTTGGGACCACGTCATAACGGATGGAATTGCAATGATTGAAGCACTCCTACCTGTTGAGGAATCTGTTACGATGTTATCTAATTATCCTGTTGAGTATTGCACCGAGAGCACTTTTGAAAACAGTGATTATTAGAGCCTACAGAGAACTAGTTTCTTTCACATTGTGCCTATTGAGACCTCGCCACCCATTATGTTACATTGAGTATTTGATAATTAACTTGATCTCAAGCGTGCATGTCAGGTGAATTCAATGCAGTAGAGAAATTCGTCAAAGAGATCCTCATGGATGAGAAGGTCATGTCCATAGGAGTCCACACCTCGTCGACGAGAGGAGTGCAAGCATCCTCGTCGACTGCTCATGGATCTCGACCATCCCAAGTTGTGACAGAGAAATGAACCAAGCATTATGATGGCTTGGTGAATGCAAATCTCATCCCATCTATCCTGCCCAACTATATCCTGCCTATGGCTGGTGTGGTTAGTCGTGACAGTGTCCCGAGAGACTTCAACTACACCTTGATCACTGTGTACCTCTCGAAGGGGATACGCGCAATAGGACCACAACTAGGACAGGTTATGACATTGAATATCAGTGACTTCAACTTGGGAGATCAAAAGAACCATGGAATGCTCGCACCACATAAGTATTTGACCAAGACAAAGGGGAAGAAGTCAAATATCATCCCCCAGCAGTGGACCATGGACATCGAAAGGTCCACTATTCTTAACATGATGAAGATACCACATTTCAGCAAGCATCAGGAGGTTAATGTGTGCGTTAAACTCATGTTGTCATGATTCCATGGCAGTTATTTATGGTTGGATAGATGCATCACCGTAGATCCGGCATTGGTCCATCGGATCACTGGATTAAGAATGCAAGGACCATACCCACAAGAATTTTATCCAGGGAAGGTTGCAGATCACGCCCTGGCGCAGAGAATTAAAGATACCTACGGCGATGTGGATAAGGGGAAGAAATTCTACAAGGTATCCTCCATCCAGAATGGTGTAGTGCGCCTAGCCTACCATTTGATTGTTGGTAAGCTAGTAAGGAAGAACAGCCCCACGCAAGTCACAGGGTTCATTTTTTACCTCGCGGGAAAATGCATTGAAGGACTACAGATGAACTGAGTGAGCTACCTTGTCAACCAGCTAGAAAAATATTGTCTCGAAGCTCAGGATCAGGGCTATGAGTTCCATTTCATTTGGTTTTTGATCCTCGTCACCTTCATTTCTTGGGAGATGTCAGAAGACGTGACCTTCCCTAAAATTGAGCCATCTGAACCCATAGCTGCGAAGTTCACTATGCTTTGGTACTCGAGCGACATGGATAAACAATGGAATTCAAACACAGTGTTCCACGCCTATTACCTACAATTGAAGAGGGTTATTGAGTCTTTACCTTGTAT
This sequence comes from Picea sitchensis, assembly GCA_010110895.2. Taxonomy (NCBI): domain Eukaryota; kingdom Viridiplantae; phylum Streptophyta; class Pinopsida; order Pinales; family Pinaceae; genus Picea; species Picea sitchensis. The sequence goes on from SNQJ01S0206724.1 coordinate 14,514, forward strand.
GACGTCGAACACCCTGCACAGGTTCGAACCATTTGTGAAGTTCCGCACAGATAGACATTTTATTTATATCACTACACACGTAGACAAACATAAAGAAGAGATCCAATCTTATTATAAGCTCACAGAGGAGGAAATGGAAGAAATAACTAAGAAATGGCATATAGAGTTCCTTATCCCATTCAACTAGGCAAAATTGTCCGACCCCGACCTCATCAGAAGTCCTGTGGTTACTTGTGAAGAGTATGATGCACCCAGCAATAGCAGAAGAAAGAAGAAGGAAGAGGTGCAGGAGCTGAAAAGTGCATCAAAAGAGACTACTTCAGATTCACCTGGACGAGGAGGAGGTGACAAAGTAGACAAAGAAGAGGACAAGGGAGAAGAAGAAAATCATAAGCAAGGTGAAGTAACACCACCTAGGGATCCTCTTGATGAAGCGGAGACATCCAAGAAAATAAATTTTTCCCCCACGAAACCTACATCATGGAAGAAGTCAAAAGCCACTAAGACAAAGATGTAGACTGTGCTCACGATGGATGACATAGATCTCATCATCGTTGCTATATCATATACATTAGAATATATTTTACAGCACAGCAAAGCCAAGCAAGAAACCATGTATGATAGAATCGAAGCAGAGGTGAAAGGGGTATAGAAACCCCTCTACTCTAGTTGTGCAGTATCCACTGTGCCACCGTCATCAGAAGGAACAAATTTGGGAGATGAGCATGCCTAGCTACGTAGAATAGAAGATGTGATCGAAGCTCACCTTCATCGTGTCCAGGAGGAAAAAGAGCAGGCCACAAAGGCCCTGAAGAAATCACAAGAGGAATCCATAGAGCAACGTCGGATTACATAGAAAGAAAAAGATGACATCCAAGACAAGTTTGCAGAGGATAGAGCGCAGATCCAAAAGGAGAAAGAAGAGTTGCTTGTGGAGAATATTGGAGTGAAAGAAGCAGTCACTAGAGCACTTCGCTCTATGATAGGCTTAAAATAGGTGCAAGAAGAACTAGTGGAGGATCAAGTGTTGAAGCTTGCTGAAGCCATTCAGTAACTCCAACAGAGAATAGCAGAACTAGTGTTGATAAATACTGAAAGGGGGGGGGTGAATCAGTATTTAGAGAAATCAATTAATTTTCTCTTTTCTTTCACTGAAAACCTTAGGCTACTTTGTAGAGACCAGCGATTGTATAGTCTTAAGAAAACAAGAGTGCATCCAGAGATTTTATTATGAATTTCTTCATTCATCAGATGTCTATTAAGTAGTAATTCAGAGCTGTGATAACAAAATAAACCAACGCACATGAGTAAGACACATGAACACCAAGATTTAAGGTGGACACCCAGATTGGGAGAAAACCACCGCCGTCGTTGTCTTTGTCTTCAATAATTATTATTAAGAAAAAAAATTACAACATTGTACTAGTGCAGACTCATACTAGTACGCAGGCTGCAACCTTCTCTCGTTTACCAGCCTTTCCTGGAAGGGAGCTTCAACCCCCTGAAGATAGCACCAGTTTCTACTGGTAGGATGATTTTACTGAAGGCTTTAACCCTCAGACTCGTTGCTGACTGCATTTCATCAATTTTCACACTGGATCAGGCAGTTTTAACCCCGAATTCACATGTGTTCTATGCATTGGCCATCATCTTCTTTTAGAAGAGACAGTTCTGGAATCTTATTAATACTTGTATCTCGAAATAACTTCAATACACAATTTTCTAGTGGCTATGACAACAACTGCAATTATCTCTAAAGGAAACACAGATCTACTGACTGCAAGGCAGCTGCAAAAGCCTCCTAAAAGCACATTAAACAAGACAATAAA
>SNQJ01S0206725.1:0-16342 GCA_010110895.2 Picea sitchensis
CAGGGATGTGTAGAAAGGAGGGGATGAATCATCTCTATATTCTACCATGGGACCTAGGACAACTGCTGGCTTTTTATCTTGGAGATTTATTGAGTCCATGGAAGGTTGGGGGGGCTCAGATTGTAGCAGCTTGGAGAGGGACCTTTTGAAATCTTCATTTTTAACTAGTTCGGATAGGGGTACAGGGATTCTAATCTTCTGAATCTCATGCTCAAAATTAAAGGAGGGAATAGGCTTAGGAGCTTCCCTTACCTCAGAGACANTGATGAAGTATCCTGAATTTTCTTTCCTTTAGTAGTGGTTGCTGCAACTTTAGTAGGCCTTTCCGCTATGAGGGGTTGATCCTAGCTATCAAAATTCCCTTCCTTCTTTTTTGACCTAAGATTATATCTGTTAGGGGTGTTGCTGGCCTTTTCCCCTTTACTCAACTCATTGATTTGAGTGTTGATAAGGGATTCTTCATATGCAGATTGAGTCAAATGAGGAAACGGGGAAGTGTCCTCAATGCAGTGGATCTCAGGGTCGAGTTCATCCACCTCCTCCTTTTCCTCATGAGAAACTAGGTTGTTCTGGAGAGGGGTTTGAATCCTCTGATCGTCTCTATCTTTGCTCTTTTGTTCCCTTGGGAAATCCTGTGGCACATTGTTATTAAGCTTCCTGAAGCCTCGACTATCTGTATTTTGGGGATTTCTGTACATGGGCTTCCCTTCTAATTCCCACCTTTCCATCCTGGCAGAAAGTGATTTTAGCACTCTAGTTGTCTCATCTGTCTGAAGGGGTAGGGGAGAGGAACTGGATGGGGAGGCTTTAGGCCTCTTCCTGGATATGTATCTATTAGCAGTGTTCCTGAGTCTGTCAACAACCAATATGTTAGATTCTACCTCCACGGCTGCATCCTGCATGTGGGCCAGAGTAGTGGCTCTTCTTTCCCTTAACAGGAGGCATAAATTGGGATCAAAGGTGCTAGCATAAGTGATCTTTGCAGAGGCTTCGGAGGGTTTTATCTCAGCAAGGATTTTATTGTACATTTTATTGAATCTCTTGGAGAAGTCAGAGACAGACTCTCCTTCTTTTCTCTTCATAGACGCAAACTCTGTCATGTAATACATGAAGTCTTTTTTTATCTCCCCACTGTCTCAAAAAGGCATTATCCAAAGCTTCGAACCCATCAATAGATCCAGGAGGCAGGGCCTTAAACCATTTTCTAGCCTCACCTTGTAGACTATGGACAAAAATCCCCATCCATACGTCTGCATGCATGATAACATTATCATCTGTAAAACTGTAAAAGGCTTCTAGGTGTTCTTTTGCAGTTATGTCCCCCTTGCCTGTAAACTTGGGAAGCTGCTTGAGGTAACCATCTGCTGGAAGGGCATTGAGAGGCTGAGGTAACACAAGGGGAGCATACCTAGCAGCTATTATAGCCTCCATTCTGGTCATGGGGGGATTTGCTCCTGCCATGGGAATATTAGGTGGAGGAGAACTTGGAGGAGAAGGAGCTCGAAAAGGGGATACCGGGGATGAGCTTCTAAGTGGAATGGGAAACAATATGGGATTTAGGGAGAAGGCTAATGGGCTTAAGTTAGCAGATGCTTCTCTTTGTGTAGAAGCGATAATAGTAACAAGAGGAGGAGTGGTAAAGCTAGGAGTGGGGAAATCTTCTGTGGCCCTGGGTCTACGCCAAGGTACAACTTCAGGGGAGAGGGGAGTGATAAGGATTTCTCCCTCCAATCCCAGACCAGGGGCGGAAAACTCAGCAGGAACACTCTCAAAATTCAGGAAACGAGAAACTTCAGAAAAAGGTCGGCTAAGAAACCGAGGGGGAGAAAATGGAGTTCCTACAGCAGGAGATGGCAGATTACCTGGTTTGGCGGTGAAATCTTCTCCTTCAGAGGCCTTTCCTTTTCTGAGAACCACCTCCGGATCAACTTCAGGTGCAGCTAGAGGCAGCTGTGGATGGGACCGTGTGTGTCTGCCTCTGAAAGCCACAATTAACATGGCAGGTTCGCCACAGTGGAGTCATCACAATGGAGTCGCCAGGTGCACAGTAGCAATCTTCAAAGGCTCTGATACCTGATGCACCTTCAAAATCAGAGGCTCAATGTCGTTCAATCTCAGGGAAAATTTTCAACTTCATCCCCGACAACGGCGCTAGAAATGTTAGTGTCAGAAGTCACTCCTGGATTGCAGCAGGAGTAGAGCTCGACGCCCATTAGTTTATGTCACGATTTGTTTATAAAAAGGGGTGATCGAATGGAAGTTAACTCAAAAAAATAATGTTCTAACTCCGAAACTAGGCCAGGCATGCATGGGCAAGTGAGGTCTTAGATAAACTTCCGACAGTGAGTTGTAGTAAGGGTGAATAGGGGGAATACTTTGTATGAGAGAAATGTAAAGGTATGTCGTAAACATCAGGTTTCTAACAGACTGTAGGAGAAAACATCTAAACGCAAGATCTTCTTACATTCAAACGCAGAAAACCGGAGAATACAACAATGCAACAATAAATCCTTTATCGTAACATAATTGCAATAATTCATGTGAATCAGTCAATCATGAACTCCCTCAGTATGAGATGAAAACTAGATGGGGTACGAAACTGTCTGTCATTAAACAAGAAATCTTACATACAGATGCACAACCAGAGAACTAGAGTGTCTATTAAAACTTTACAATCGGGAGCTTTGCTCTACCATCGATGCTTTCAAAAAAGGAAAAAATGCCTACATATACTCCTAAAAAATGCCCAACGGAGGCATCCTATACTTTCAGGATGGGGCGTCTCTTCAATCAAATCTGGCCTGCACTCCTCTGTCATATGTCATCTTAACTCTGTATGGCTCATGCTAAGGGGTAGCTAAGCCCTTAAATGACGAATTAGCGTGCGCAGACTTTCCTGGTGAGTTAAGGACATTGGTATGGCCTCTGTGGGAAAACCAGTACAGAGGACCACCGCGGGCGGACTTCCTGCCGGGACCTCCATACCTCGCAATTAATGAGTGAGGTGAGGTTTCAACCACCCCCTCTCTTATTCATTCATTCCAAGAAGGTATCAGGATTGAGATCAAGTCGAACCGGCACCTGGAGAACACAATGATCCCTTCTGTAGCTAAACCCGGTGCTTCGGCCCTTTGCGCAGTTCCTTCTATTGCCCCCAAGTGACCCCGGGCTATGACCCTGTGCCTATCTTCAAAGGCGCTTTCAGAATTTCGCGTTTCACGGATAGGAAGGAGCTAGTCCTCGCTCTTCAAAGTCACGATGGGCGAGAAGGCGACGGGTCTAATCGTGCACCACATGTTTCTGCGGGATGGACGACTGAGATCTTCTCAGCAATACTGTGGGCCTGGGTCCTGGACGCCTTCGACACTTCACATCTCATGGATAGTAAGGAGCTAGTCCCTGCTCTTCAAAGTCGCGATGGGCGAGAAGTTGAAGGGCCTAATCGCGCACCACGTGTTTCTGCGGGATGGACGACTGAGATCTTCTGTGATACTATGGGCTCGGGTCCTGGACGCCTTCGACACTTCGTGTCTCATGGATAGGAAGGAGCTAGTCCCTGCTCTTCAAAGTCCCGATGGGCAAGAAGGCGAAGGGCCTAATCGCGCACCACGTGTTTCTGTGGGATAGACGGCTGAGATCTTTCGTGATACTGTGGGCCCGGGTCTGGGACGCCTTCGACACTTCGCGTCTCGCGGCAAGGAGGAGGCTGCCCCTTGTGCTTCAAAGCTACGATAGGTGAAATGACGACATGGCTTGGTCGCGTGCCACGCGTCCCTCTGGATGGACGGTCCTGATCATTTGATGAATGTAACATAGGCGCTATCCATCGCGCTAATCATGGCGCAACTCTGTTAACTGCGATTTCCTGCCGACCGTCGATCTGCTTCACCAATTGATCCTTACCGTTGAAATCAGATTGCTCGCTCGCTTGATTTTAAACCCGAAATGGACTTCTTCTATGGGCTGGACTCGACGCTTAGGCTGCGGCCTTGGACTAGAACACATTTGATGGGTTTTCACATCCCCTTTCTTCGCATTCTACATCAAGGGTATGAAATCAGGAAAAAACACCCTGCTTGCAAGAATTGGTGCTAACGGAATCTACATACAACCATTATTAATGCCTTAGTTAAGGAAGTCTCGAAGCCACAAGTGTGGCATTGATTAAGTACTTGAAGTTTGTTAAAAGGATTTTTTCTGTAATTCTTTTTCCAAGAAGTCACATTATGTTACTATTATGTCTTGTGGCTCTTCGCTCTATTAAAACATCTTTTTTGTGTTTCCCCTGTGGGTTGAAAAATTCTCAATGAAAAAAAATCTTACTAATGATGTTGCTCTATGTTGATAGAATTATATGGTTTGCCTATGCAATTTAAGACTTTTTATATTTCTTTTTTGTTCTTATTGGCAATTTGATCTACCATGAATGTGATACCCTGGGTCGATCCCCAAGTTGTAAAGGTATATGTACATATGTTATTAGGCCAGTGAGCCAGTATAATTTTTGGGTCGGAGTGCTTGTAATGTTTTTTGGTTGAAGAGTTTGTGATGATCAAAGGTTGACGAGACTGTATTGTAATTTGTACATAATCTCTCATCAATAAAATACATCACGACTACAAACCAAATATACAAAAGTGTATTGGGGGGATAGGATTCCATGACAGGGAAAGGTAAGGGGGCTAAGGGGCTTAAGAAGGGGGCTAAGCCAATAAATAATAAAATAATACTAAGCCTAAGTGCAATTTTATGTGATAACCTAAGTTCCTAAGTGACGGGACAAGTTCCAGAGTGAGGGGAAAGGGGCTCCTTGTGTGCCACTTGTCAAAAAGGATCCATGCATATTTAAGTGAGGAGCTTAGTAGAAAATTGGGGGGATTCTTTCCATCGTGCTCTGTCATGGTTACTAGTGCATGTTGAGACTAAGGACGTGAGCTAGTGATATGTATTGAGACCCTAATACCTAGTGAAAATTCTAGGTGATTTATGCTGACAATTCTCCTTGGGTTGCCTTGGGGAAGGTTAGAGCCTAGTTTAACGTTCCCCAACCCAATTGAGGGACATCACGGTGTGGAATACTCATAAAATTAAAATATATTCTATCTAATTGATTTCATGTAACTTCTAGCTACGATTTACATACATATTTAACTGTTGTTTATTGTCATAAATTAGATGCATCTACGACATGCTAAAATAGACATGAAATGCAACTAATAAACCAACATAGCAACATATAAATTCTTCTCAAATACACAGAGTTCACGCACAACAATTTAAACACATAAATTAACACAGTAACAAGATAAAAACACTCATCTTTCAAATTAGTTGTGCAACCAACTGCTTGGGACGAACGTTCCACCCAACCATAGACTTGTTGTTCCAAATCTCAACAACAAGTCACCCCTACGTTGAGGCTAGTAATCCAAAAAAGAGGGTGGTCTCTCACTGTCCATTCACAGCTCAAAAATTCACAACCCACTAATATTCTCCTACATCTATCCCTATTTTCTACTAGCTCTCTTCCTCTTCACCTGCCCAACCCAAGGAATGTACCCCTTCACTGATATTAGTCCATCAGGCATGCCATTAATTTATTAAGGTCTCTCTGGTACAACTAACCAAGAATCTCTTAGCTGGGAACTCAAGGGAACTTGCTGCTAGGAAAACTTCCAACAAACAACAACAAACTCTTGTTGTTATAGTGTAAATCACTTGGGAGTTCACTCTATAGGCCTAACAACTTGGTTCTTTAGTCTTAAGCTCCAATTACGCTCCAACATGCTCTAGAATTCACCCTCCATGTATGTTCTAGCTCCAAGCTCTCTTTCGTGCTCTCCACTTGCTCCTCATGCACCAAAACTGAATGTGTAAAAATTGTTGTTGCTACTCCTACGAATTTCTCTCCTTTGGATTATTTGTTTGACTCCCACACTTCCTTGAGATGGTTGTACTCAACCCCCATGCTCCCAATAACGATGGGATGTGACCACTCACACCCACCCTCTTACATGTATTCAATGATTAGCTTTGGGAACACTCAATCATAAATTAGAAGGTTCATATACCGATATCAAATTTAGGAAAATGGGTTGAATCAATGCACTTGGGTAATTCCCCCTTGGACCCCTCTTGGACATTATCCTAAACTCTCCCCTCTCTTTTGGATTAATTCATCCCCATTCTCTATCCATGTCCCCTTAGTAGATGATATCACATTTTATTACTAAAACATAGAAATATAATTCGCATATTACATCGCTTTGGTCGTGGCCACATATTATATCTACACAAGCATTAATTAAACCGGGGATTATAGTGGGGATGTTACATTCCCCCTCCTCTATAATTGTGCATTGTCCTCGGTGCACACTATACCGAAATACATATATGCAAATTTACATCGCAATTATTAGAAAATAAAATTCCGCAATTTAACGACTCCAACAATAGTCCCAACCATTATCTCTTGTTCCTCTCAACCCGTTGACCCAAGGAATGAACCATTCATTTATCAGGGCCAACCCAAGGAATGTACCTTTCATTTATTAGGTATAACCTAAGGAATGTTCCATTCTTTTATCAGGGACCCCAACATAGTTAGCCAAGACTCCGAGACGTGGTTCTAGAACTCTAGTTGCTTAAAATGGAATTTTGCATTATTTTTTCTTTAAAATTCTTAAAAACATTCATGGGTATTCTTCCTGCATGTTTTATTTATTCTCTCATGTAGCATCTTCAAGACTGTGGCAGGTCCATTGAACCTTTACCAATCCTATGGCTTTGTTCTTGAGCACTTTGACTTTTCGGTCTAGGATGCGTACTGGTTCCACCCGAAAACCCCCTTCGTGCTCCACTTGGATCACATTCCAATCAATTATGTGGTTAGGGTCAGACACACATTTCTTTAATAATGACACATGGAGTACATTATTCACTCTTATGGATGCATACAATGCTAGCATGTATGCAATTGGCCCTATCTTTTCTAAGATTTCAAAAGGCCCACAATATCTCGCTGCCAACTTTGGGCAACTTCCTAATCTTAGTGAAATTATTTTCGCATTCAATTTTAAGAACACATGTTCTCCCACTTTAAAATCTCTAAATACTCTATTCTTGTCTGCATAACTTTTCTTCCTATCCCGGGCAAGCTTTAAATTCTGCTTGATCTTTGGACATCTACTCTTCCAATTCATTTAATAAATCTGGCCCAACAATTGCTCTGTCTATTGGATTATCCCAACTCACTTGTGTGTTACACTTTCTACCATACAATGCTTCAAACAAACTCATTTTTAATGAGGCCTGATACCCATTATTGTAAGCAAATTCAACTAAATGAATACAATCCTCCCACTTTGATGGTTGGTCCATCACATACATTCTAAGCATCACCTCAATTATTTTGTTATTCCTCTCTGTCTTCCCATCTGAATCTAGGTGATACATTGTTCTAAGATTTAAATTTGTCCCAAAGCCTTTGAACAAACCCTTCCAAAAATTGAAAGTAAACTTTGGATCTCTATCTGAAACAATTGCCTTATGCATCCCATGTAGCATGACAACTTCCTTCATATAGATTTCTGCAATATTTGTTGCCTTATCTGTTGTATTCATTGGAATAAATGTGTTTCCTTAGTCAATTTGTCCACCACCACCATGATGGAATCATTTTGCTTCATTGTTCTAGGAAACTTTGTAATACAATCCACTGTGACAACTTCCCACTTCCATTCTGGAATGGGAAATGGCTACAATAATTTTATCTTTTAGATCAGTCTTGTACATGCTAATGGCTGCAACATGCACTTGATGAGCTCTCCTGCTGAGTGCATCAACCACTTCATTTTCCTTGCCCTTTATATGCTTAATTTCAAAGTCATGTTTTCTAAGGAATTCCGACCATCTAGTTCGTCTAGCATTTAGTTTTGGTTGTCCAAACAAATGCTTCAGACCAAAGTGGTCTGTCCTAAACTCAAATTTATTCTCTGTGAGGTAATGGATCCACATTTTTAATGCATGAACAATTGTTGCTAACTCCAAGTCATGTGTAGCATAATTCTTCTCATGCTCTTTTATTTTTTTGGATTCATAACATACCACATGATATTTTTGACTAATAACTCCATTGAGCCCTTCCTTGCATGCATCCGTGCACACAAAAAAATCCCCATCTTGGTCTACAATCTTCAGGATTGGCACACTTGTCAATATTTCCTTTAGTTGTTGAAAACTTTCTTCACACTTGGAAGTCCATTCAAACTTCACTCTGTTCTTTTGCAAAGAAGTGATTGGGCTTGCAATCTTTGAAAGACATTTTATGAATCTTTGGTAATAACTAACAAGACCCGTGAATGATTTGACCTCTATGAAATTCTTTGGTGTTGGCCATCCCTTAATGGCGTCTATCTTCTCAGGATCCACTGGTATCCCTTCTGTTGAAATAATATGTCCCATGTAGTGAATCTTCTTTTGATAAAAGATGCACTTACTTAGCTTAGCATATAAGTTATGCTATTTTAAACCTTGAATACCATTCTTAAATGTTGCTCATGTTCCTCTTCTGACTTAGAGTAGATGGGTATATCATCTAGGAACACAATTACAAACTTGTCTAGGTACTCCCTGAATACTCCATTCATTAGGCACATAAAAACAACTAGGGAATTTGATAGTCCAAATGATACTACTGTGAATTCATAATTCCCATACCTTGTCTTGTTGATGTCTTCTTCCTTTATCCTCACTTGATGATAACCCAATCTCAAGTCAATGTTGGAAAATATTCTTGCACCTTTCAACTGATCAAACAAATCATCAATCATCGTCAAAGGATATTTGTTCTTTATGGTGACCTTATTTAGCTTTTTGAAATCGATACATAACATTAAGGTTCCATCTTTCTTATTTACCAAAAGAACTGGGGCACCCCAAGGTGACACACTTGGGCATATATACCCCTTCTTTAACAATTCTTCAAGTTGCATATGAAACTCTTTCAATTATAGTTTTCCCATTCCATAAGGTGTCTTGGACACTGGGGCAACTCCTAGCACCAAATCAATGTCTCTCTTTGTTGGCAATCCCAAGTTTTCCCTGAAAACATATTAAAAATCCCTCAAGACTGGATGGTCTTCAATGCTTGCCACTTCATCTATGGTTGCCTCTTCCATATGGGATACAAAAACATGACATCCCTTCCTGAAACTCTTTTTCAAACTCATAGCTAAAATCTCTCTAACAACTACAACTCTTGGAATGCCTTAAATCTTGCCTTGCTTCCCTTCTTCATCAAGACATGTGATTGTGTTGTTGTAACAATATAGGACAACATGGTGTTTTTGTAACCAATCCATACCAATTAGACAATCTCATGAACCCAATGGTATGATGTTTACATCTCCCTTTATACTTAGTCCATTCATGTTTATTAGACAATCTTTAACCAACTCATTGATATTCCTCTTAGCCCCATGTGGCTAACTGAACTAACCAAGACTTATTATGATTAATCCTTTGTAAGAGAAATCTTTCAACAATGTTAGCATTTATGTAACTATGGCTAGCTCCATAATCAATTAAAATTGTTATTGGCTCGTTATCAATCTTACCTTCCACTTCAATCACGGGGGATTGATATTCCACTTACTTGTTGTCCAAGGTTGTATAAATCCTTGGCATGTTTCCACCCATGTCTTCCTTTGTTTTAGCCTCTTGAATGTTGTGTAAAGTCCTCATCCTTTCTCCTTTGTGAAGGAAATCCCTATATAAGTGATTTCCCTCACATCCCCAATATTGTACAAGCTGATGCCTTGGTCTTTTACCAAATGAATCTACAGTCTTGTGCTAATTTTGGGCTGATTGACCTTGCTTATTTGCTTAGGTGTTGTTATTGAAAAAGGGTGGCTTAAAACATTTCTACCTTTGATCCTTTTCCCCTTTCATCTTGTCATTCCAAGATTTTTGGAAAATTGACCTTCCCCTGCTCTACTCATAAAGATGATTTCCTCTCCTTATAGCTTCTTCCAAATTTTTGGGGTTATCATATTGGATCTTGTCACTATAGAAAGAAGGTAACCCACCTATAAACTTCATATGTTGACCTTCTCATCCTTTATGAAGTCAACATACTTCAACAATTCAAATAACCTCTTCTCATATTCATCCATTGTCATGCTTCCCAACTTGAGTTCAAAGAATTCTTTCATCTTCCTTTCATAGTAATGCTCCGACAAATATTTGTCTTGGAAATATCCTTCGAGTTGCCTCCATGAGATCCTTTTCTCATAAAGGTGCTTGGCTTGCTTAAGTTGATCCCACCACATGGTTTCCTTTACTTGCAAGTGGTAGGTTGCAATCACAGATTCTACCCAGGAGGGGTAATCATGTAGCTGGAAATATTTCTTCATTTCCAACAGCCAGGCCTCGACCTCTTCCCCTTTCATGTGCTCACCATTGAAAGCTGGTGGCTTAATTTTCCTAAATTCACCTTGTAATATGTCTGCCTCAGGCCTTCTCCTTTTCCTCTAGACAAGAGACACACTTGGGCTTCTCCCTGGCCCTGAAATTGCATGAGTTCTTCTAGTGGAATGCTTTGGAGAATGATGACACCTTCTCATTCTTCTGGAATTTCTATCATTTCCATGATCATCCATTTTGCTTTGGTATCTAGATGATGTCACTTGTCTAGCACTAATTGCTTGATTGGTGCCAGAGTATTTTTTAACTTTCATATGCAACATTTTCAAACTTTGAAGTATCTCTTCTTGAGCCTTCATAATCCTTTCATTATCTTCTCTATGGCTCTGCACTTCCCTATGCAGACTTCTCATAGTTACAAGCTCTTGCATGTCTCTTCTTCCATTCGAATTTGTCTCATCATTTCCCATGCTGACATGAATACCTATGATCTCTTCCTCATGGTTGTAAGATCCCTAAGCATATTCCATAACTCCTATCCTCATATAAGAACAAAAGTTGTTTTCTTGTACTTCTAATTCTGCAAGAAATGTGCATGTAAAACATTTCATTAATTAGAATGCAGGTTATTCTCTATATCAATTTATGAAGAACACATTGCACCAATTCAAAATATGATTCCTTAGATGTATTCCTCTTTGAAACAACTTTCCAAGGACTGTATTCATGCCTCCATATGAGTTTTGAGCGAAAAGTTACAACATTCACACGTTGCAATTTTCCACTTATTTATTGCTACAATTTTTTTTTATTGCTTTCTGAGAAATTTTAGCTCCCAATTCAAAATTATGGGCTGATGTATCTCTTCTTCTCCTCATGACCTTTCCAATGACTATTCGTTTTCTCAAATCCGAGCTCCAAGCTTAAAGTTATGGTTCAGAGAAGTTTTGGTTGTTTTACCCAATTTATCCTTGTATCCTACATGTGTCTTCTTTTTCTTCCTGCACATTTTTACATACACATATCTAAATCCAGCTCCATGGTTGTCTTCTATGGTTCACAATATTTCCATGGACTACTATCATGCCTCAAACAAACTTATGGCCAAGGAGTTATGCCCTATGGAAGTAAATCAGTGCCAAAATATTACCCTTACTGTTTTGGTTGTAACTTTCTCATACGCGCTCTATTTTGTGCATGGAATAGCTCATTGGATATTTCTATCTGAGTTCCAAATATTAAAAACAAGTCACCCTCGAGTTGAGGCTAGTAATCCAAAAAACAAGGTGGTCTTTGACTGTCCACTCACAACTCAAAAACTCACAACCCATTGATATTCTCCTACAACTATCTCGATTTTCCACCAGCTTTCTTCCTCTAGACCTGCCCAACCCAAGGAATGTACCCCTTCACTGATATTAGTACCTCGAGCATCCCATTAATTTATTAGGGTATCTTTGGCATAGGTAACCAGGAATCTTCCAACTAAGAACTCAAGGGAACTTCCTGCCAGGAAAACTACTAGCAAACAACAACAAACACATGTTGTTACAGTGCAACTCACTCAGGAGTTCACTCTTCAGGTCTGACAACCCGAATATTCAGTCTTCAGCTCCAAATATGCTCCAATACACTCCAGAATGCTCTATAACTTTCCCTCCATGGATGTTCCAGCTCCAAGCTCCCTTTCTTGCTCTCTACTTTCTCTTCATGCACCAAAATTGAATGTGTAAAAATTGTTGTTACTACCCCTACAAATTTCTCTCATTTAACTTACTTTCTTGACTCCCACACTTCCACAAGATGATTGTAATCAACCCCCATGCTCCCAATAACTATGGGATGTGACCACTCACACCCACCCTCTTACATGTATTCAATGATTAGCTTTGGGAAACTCAATCATAAATTAGAAGGTTCATATACCAATAGCAAATTTAGGAAAATGGGTTGAATTAATATACATGGGTAATTCCCCCTTGGACCCCTCTTGGTAATTATCCTAAACTCTCCCCTCTCTTGTGGATTAATTCATACCCCCTCTCTTCCATGTCCCCTTAGTAGCTGGCATCTCATTTTATTACTAAAAAATAGAAATACAATATGTATATTACATCGCTTTGGTTGTGGCCACATATTATATCTACATTAAGCATTAATTAAACTGTGGATTATAGTGGAGATGTTACACCTAGAGGGAGAATTGTGTGGGTGTATTTCCATAGTGTGTGAGGCCTAGAGGGTACCTCGAGACTCCAATAACATAGTTGGAGTTCCTAGAGCCACAACTCAGAGACTTCATGTCTCACCTATGTTGGAGCCTCGGAAGGGAAATGGGACAACCTAAGGGACTGCAAAGTAGAGAAGGGGGTACACTTCCTTGAGTTGTATAGGACAAGGAAATGAGATTTTGTTAGTTGGAATCAATGCAAGAGTTTGGTACCTTGGCCTAGTGAAATTTTTGTACCAACTATTAGACCTTAGTTGACTTAGGAAGCCTTTGTATTGGTGGAGTCATAGCCCCATCTCGGGAGTGACCTGCTACTGAGAGAGTTGGAACAACAAGGTCTATAATTGGGTGGAACGTTTGAGGTTTGTAGCCAGTTTTTGCTTTCATAAAAGATAAGTGATATGTTTATATGTGCTTTTATGCTCTTTACTTATGTGTATTATAATTGTTTAAATGTTGTATGTTGAAACAATAACAGTGCATGTGGATATATGTATGCTTGTATGATTTTTGCATGAATTTGCATGTCATTATGCATGTAGAATTGTATCATATGGTAGGGCATAAAAATAAATGGTATCATATATATATTGTGTTATTATGGTGTATGTTGAATTCGTGGGAAATTTGATAAAATATTTCAGTTCCCCATCGTCCCAATAGGTATAGGGATGGTCAAACATGCTACAATGATATTCCTTTGTTCTGTAGTGGAATAGGACCCAGGGGAGAGTTTATATAAATGTCAATTTGTTAATATATCTTAAGAAATTTTCCTTCATTTGTGTTGGATACAAAGTGATCAAACAATGTGTGAGGTACCTCAACCTCTTCAATGCCTGTTTTTGATGTAAAATACCAAACCATAGAAGTTAGGACTACTCCCATATGGTTAGACATGATGCTCCAATTGAAGTATTTAATTCTAATACTCAACTCTAAAGCTCAAAATGTTTCCCAAAAGAACATTGAACAAGGTTGGGTACATGTAAATGAAAAGAACTCTTAGAACAATAAAGTGTCGATGGCCTAGCCAGCCAAGCATATCATTGCAATGTTGTCAGCTTGCAACCTCAATCATTAGGAAGGAGAATGTGTGCCTCATCCTCTTCCTCTTGAGGGAGGCAAAGGGCATGCTCTCTTTGCTTTTTATAATATTCAAGAAACCTAAGAGTCGACCAATATTTGAAGCATCCTAAGTTATGTACCTAGAATGATTTAATAAAAGATTCTAGGCTCAAAATCATGGTTTCACTAAACCTATATGGAGCATTCATCAACCTTGGAAATGATGGTGTTGAGGAGGATATGGACTATGTTGTTTCCAAACTACAATGAAAATAATTTTATGGATTGTCAAGGAACTTATAAACCCTTGTAGAAAATACATGGTTCAAAAGATTATAAATTTGATATTGAGTTTAGATATTTTGTGTTTTTATGAAACCAATATTATTGGATTTTTACTTAGAATGACCCAAACAATTATGTGGACAAATGATTGTGTCTTTATTTATAGTCATATGTATGGTAAATGAGGTTTCTATTTTGGTTCCTACCAATCTATGTTGTGGGATGGGGCATAGGCCCATTGTATAGGTTGTATGGATTATGTTGAAGCTATATGCTTGAATGCTTGGCCTTGTTTATCAATGTTTTGGAGGAAAGTGATTCATTTTAGAACATGATGGTCATTGAGCTACAAGAACCTCATTGGTTGGTTTATGAGGATTTCAATATGGTTGAGACTCAATATGATAAAGTTATCCATAAAAACTTAGTTGAACCGACCTTAAGAAAATGGATAATCTCAAGAAGGATCCATCCTAGTTGGACCATAAAAAGCTAGAAAAGAAGGTTGATGGAGAAAGGTTGACAAAGAGGAGACCAAGAGGGGGTGATCGATTGAAAAGGTGAAAAATGAGTAGGTGACCAATGGAGGAGGTAATGAATGAAAGGTTTGTTGATGATAATTTGACCATGTTGATCATGATGAACAAGTATCTAGTAACATGAGATTATCTTGACAAAGCCAAAACCTTATTGATATGTGTTTTTGATGATGATAATTACAGTGACTCTTGATGGCATAGTAAGCATGCAATTTGATGACGATGTCTTTGAAACCCAACATGTTAGTGATGACCAATCAAGCATGTTGACGATAGTTAGGACAACCATTATAGGGAGTTGAACTATCATAACCAATTCTTGTTACAAACTAGAATTCTAAGAGGATTATAATTACAAAGGTTTTTTCTTCCACTTCTTATAGTTATTCGAGTCCAATCAAGATATCGACTTGTAATTAGTTCAACAAGCTAATAGTTTTTCCAATTTCTCTAGTACAATGCAATTGCTACTACTCATCATTGGTTTTGTTCACTAGAAGTGTTATCTCTCACAAGGCTTGAAGGTTCAATTGTAGTTCAATTGTACAACACCATAATTGGGTTTTGTTAGCTTTGTAATGACTAAGCGTTTTTGTAATTTATGAGATTAATAAGATTATGGAATTTTTAATCCCTGTGAGGGTTCCCTCAAGTTGAAAATGTATCTTTATTCCTGTATGTGAATGTTGTGTTGGTTGTTAATGTATAATGGATACTGAATGAGTTTTGGGATTGGATTTTCTCATTTTCTCTTTTATAGGCTATTGTTATGAAAAGAGAACTCTATGATTCTACCTTAGTTTACAAAGTTTGCTCCATAACAATATTATATAGGATTGTTTGGTAGATAAATTACTTGGTCTAAAATGAGCATACATAAAAATCAAAAGAAGTAGTCATTGGATAAATTTGGTATCAGAGCAATTCCTTTTATTGGTTATATTATTATGAAAGAGGTTGGATGGTGAATATTAGAAGTTGGTATTGTGCAAGTGGAGTTATTGTAGGGAGGAATAGAGACAATCCACAAAAAAAAGTTTGAACAAGAAAATGTTATGGTAGGAGGAGAAGACCACATCATAAACAAAGAGAAAGAGTTTAGGTCTCCTTGTGTGAGATTGATGAGTCTAAAGTAGGAGGTTTTGTCCATTTGACGTGATATGAAACAATAGTTGGTTGTTCATCAAAATTTGGATAACGTTATGAGTTTGATGGTCTTACATAATCTATTGAACATGTTGTTTCCACCTCCACTTAATGTTGGTACATCTACCCACAATATGAAAGTACCTTCCGATATTGTTACCACTGACACAATTAATTTACTGTCGATAATTTTGTGAATAGAGAGTCCGACAAGCATCACCACCAAAAGTGTAAAACTATTACAATTTTCATTGGGTATGCAACGAATTTTTGGAATATTGGAGAAAAAAGATAGAGATTAAGTTGTTTGATAGATCACTTAATGTTGAAAAGTTGGATGATTGGTTATGCCATCTTGAGGTGTACTTAACTCTCTAGGGATTTCCAAACTTGTAAAAGGTTTGAGGTGTTTAGTTAAAGATGGTAGGATATGTGTTATTGTGGGAGAGTTGTACCAAAGAAAATGTCAGCAAGGAAGGTTGCCTATAACATCATGGGTTGAGTTGAAAACCATGTTGTAGAAAAATTCTATCCAATTGAATTTGAACAAGATATGGAAATCAAGTGGAAATATCCTTGGCAAAAGCAAGAGAAAAAGATGGAATAATACATATTAGAGTTCCACCGACTATTAATCAAGTTGCAGATT
>SNQJ01S0206726.1:12865-29207 GCA_010110895.2 Picea sitchensis
TAAGTAATTTGTACATGACTATGAGAGACTTGCAGAGCTAAGTGCAAGTGGTCATAATAGATGGTGGAAGGCTTTGTGTTGTAACGCAAGGAAGAAGGATCTAGCGAGCTACATAGATCTTTTGTCCTATGTGGAGTAGGGTTTTGATGGCTCTATGCTTGTAACCGATTGACTAAAGATAATAAAGAAGAAGAGTTGGTGGACATAGCCCTAGGGTGGGGGTGAACAACATAAACACTATGTTATCTTTCTTTGTGATTGTCTTAATGTGTTTATGTATTTTTTTGCTAAGTTCTTTGATGTATTTAGATAGATCTTCTTATGCTTGGTGCTAATGACATGTGAGAATATTAGATCTGATCTATATGAATGTGTTAAGTGATTGATCTACTAGATCTGACCTATCTATTGATGCTAAGTGCTCAAATACGTTAGATTAGTGTGGATGTTGTGAAGCCCTGAGTTATTAGCGAAGTAGATGTTGATTGCATATTCAGGAATTGATGGTGCTAAGTGATTTATTAAGTAGTACAATCACAGATCTGTTTCCCAGCTAAGGTTGCAGACACCTGAGTCTTGCAACCACCCCTGCCTCTACCTTGGGTGAGAATTCAGCTGCTTCGTGGATGTTGTCGAAAGGGCTGGTAGTTAGGGCTTTGTTGGTGCCCTGGTGTAGCGTTGAACCCTGGGTCTACCCCTATGCCATCAAATTGTGTCCTCTCTATAGATTTCTTGAATCTTGATTATTCTGTAGTCTTTCCTTGGATCACTCTATCCTCTCCCGTAACAACGCCTCCTCTAGTGATAACAATGACTTTGGGATCTGATCCATGAGGTTCTTCTTTGATTAGTTGTATTTGCGGGTTCTTGCTGAGATCCCCATATCTCCTGAAGTTTAGCCAGCAATGATGGACATTCCTCGATAACATGATCGAAGGAGTTGCAATAGATGCAAGTGGTACAAGGGTTCTGACAGTCCCTTGCCAAGTGTCCTGGCTGTGCGCAGTTATAAAAAATTATCTTTCCTCAACCTCGACCCATACCTCCTCCTCTTCCTTTTCCTCGGAATCCACCACGAGGGTTGAAGTTTCCTCTCCCAGGGGAGTTATACTGCATAATGCTTCCTTCTTGCTATACTTTGCCTTGAATTTTGTATATATCCCTCGACCTTTCATGCATGAGATCATAAGCCATACAATCCATGTCATCATGTCCTACCAACTTAAGGAACATGAAATACATATTTGTGGGTTTCTGGACATATTTTTGTAGATAGTAACATTCACCAGGGCGATGTCGATTTCTACATACCTTGCACCAGGGTAGGGTAACTATATTCAAGGGGCTTAGAGCTCCAGAGGCCAAGTATTCATGGAATAGGGGAAAGCGTTCATTATCATGGATTTATGATTTGAATATGATACACTTGATGACTTCTCTTTTATATTTCCCCTTGTCTTTCTTCATAGCTTCGACCTGCAGAGACAAACTAGTTAGCTGACTCAAGATTTGACTCATACCTGAGTTGGATTCTCCCATAGGGGTTGATTCTAATTTCATGGATATTTCCAACACCTCAGCCTATGAAGCAATATTTTGTTGCATCAAAGGAACTCTGATGTGTGGCAAGAGGGAAGCAATGAACCATTCCTTGTTCTTCTCATCTGGGATTTGGAAACTCAAGTGGCCCGTCAAGGTTTTAAACCTCTGATTGAACTCCCATACGTGTTCAAATATTCTCTACTTGATTTCTTTTAGTTATGTAATGCACTGTGACTCCAACTTGGATTTCTTGAATTCAACAATCAGCGTGTTCTTGATCTCATTCAGTGGTTTAGGCTAGGCAATTCCCTTAACAAACTTCATGTACTAGCTCAGTGCATGGTCTCTTAGAGTAGTACTAAACTGATTTTGTTTGACATCTTCGTCGGTGATGCTCTTAATACTCCATACAGATTCGCATAGAAACCAGTGTTGATCAAGATCTTTAGATACATCTCCTATGAAGGTGAGTAAACTCATTTCATCCGCCATAGATCTTCCTAGGTTTCCTGACTAAGTATGTGGAAGACTACTAGTAATAGTTCTCTGAGCGCTCTAGTGACTCTGATTACTCTGATTTCTTAATGTTGCTGAAACAACAATAGGATTAATAGTACTTACTTCGATAGTTGGCCCAGTTCCTGAAGTTTTTGTGTCTTCTCGGTGAGGTTCGACTGTCCTAGTGAATTATGAATGCTCTTCGTCTGTCAGATTTTCCTCTTCTCCACTGTAGAAACCCCCGTCCCTATAGTTCTACTTAAACAGGTTCACGAGAAGAACTTTGTTGAACACTCTCCCACTGCACGTATGTCCAGCCTCTGTGTCGTTGTCGCTATCTGAGTTCTTGAACATTAGCTCTTCAATCCAGCAGACTATTGTATATTCAAGATGTTCTTCTCATGCAATAACATCTTGATCTTCAACTTTAGAAAATGTAAAAATTTTCCTCTAGGTCCCTTAAAGAAATATCTCTCTTCTTGGTTATACGATTCTACTCTGTCAACAACAAACTCAGTGATATACCCTCCAATGGTACTATCAAACCAGTGATCTACTGCTCTTAACATGGCGTTATCAACTCTCTTGACCTTCTTGATTAGATCCTACGTCCAAACCACAGGTGGCCTAGATCTGATCTCAAATTGGGTATCTATTAACCTAGTTAGCCACTCGTATAACTCCCTGTGGATTCCTCCAAAGAAAATCTCATGTATATCAATAAAGATATATCTTTCCAACCAATCCTCTGTACTAAGATTAGGGTTCTTGTTCTGGGCTTCAGTGAAGTCCTTTTCTTGATATTCTATCCACTTCTGAATCTCTGTCTTTGATGGAAACCACCTTGACATTCCCTCAATAATATTCTTGTCCCGACAACGGAACCATTTGTTGGCACAGGGGTGGACCCAGGGTTCAAATCCAAGAGTGCACCAACAAGCCCTAACTATTGTCCCTTTTGGAAACACCTGTGAAACAGATGTAGTCTCACCCGAAGTAGCTATAGGGGGTTGCAGGACACAGGTGTCTACAACCAGAGGGAATGCAGAATGGATTCACAACAACAATACATAGTCACCTAGTATTCTTTATCTTCCTTAAACCTACTGTGCAAGTTATACTTCAGATCTATTCGATATCACAATAACAACATATCAAATGACAGAGAACACAACATCAATCACACAAAACACAAGATATACGTGGTTCACCCTCTCTCTAGGGATACTTCCACATAACTGTGCTTTATAATATATTAATATGAAGCATACAGTTCTTGTCTGTGCTCTCAGCTAGGAGATCTTCTCTCTTCTCCTCTCTATCTCTCCCCTCCCTACGCACCTAGCTGCAGAGTTGATCTTCGCAACCAGCTGAAGATCTTACAATACCAGAAGGATCTTACACTTAGAACTTCTCTCTCACACAACAATAATCACTCATGCCAATAACAAAAACTAGAACCCACAATACCAACAACCCATCCCAGGTCCTTTACACCTCTATTTATACATTACAATAGTTCTCGGACACCCTTAGGTTAAAACCTAAGTGTCAAAACCCTAGATACAAAAACCCTAGGTGTCTAAAACCCTAGGTCAAATTTACTTGTGTTCTTAGGGATTTTCCAACCTGTCTTTCCTTCCTTCTCACGCAGTGCTCCAAAGCATCCAACAATGGATTTTTCTGCTTGCTGAGTTGTCCACGATCCATCTTCCTTGTTAATCTGTCATCCTCAATCTCCTCATCCAACGACTTGATTTTTCTTACTTCACTCCATATTTTCTTCTCTTCTGCTCACTTCGACCTATTATCAGTCATTGTGGCTTCCGTTTAGTTCACATTTTTCCTTTTCTTCCTTAATCTTCGCTTGCTTCCATATCCAAGGGCCAAAACCAAAATACCAAATAATATTGTTTTAAACTAAATGTCATAAATGAAACCCTAATCAAGAAAAAGTAAGACATCATTCCCTTTCTAGGGTGACGTTATCCCATTTTAGGGAAACATAGGCCTTCTGGAGCAAAATGTTAGCCCTCCTTGGGCCTCTCCAAGCTGCCACATGTGCCACACTTCCATAACTACCTCCCAAAAACGTCCATAAAGTTGGATGACATCATGGGCATCATGGGTGACATCCTGGGCCTTCCAAGGCCAATGTTCCAGTAGAGAGGGAACAATCCCCCCTAGGTAAGGCTCTTCCAGGGTGCCTATGTGGAATGTCCTCCTCTTCTCATGTGAAAACCCCTCTGTCCTATCGTTTCCCCCTAATGGGGTCTCAACATCCACTTGGTGGGCTCTTCAACCCCATGGAGGTCTGAACTAATCATCTCCCCATGTGTACATGTCCATCAGGTATGATCCTGCACATCAACAGATATGCCGTCCATGGGCTCATAACTCATAGGGATCATAGAAATGTCAATCACATCCAATCATCAATTTTATTAAACATGTGCATAAAACCCCTTTTACCTAGTCAAATGCTCAAAGGCATTATACAAATCTACAAGGAAAGTTTGAAGGAAGTGACAAGGTGTCCTATTGGGCTAGTGTCCACTGGAAAAGGGACGTTTCTGAAAGATATCAAATCCAAGTCATGTTAATGGTTGAGGTGGATAAGGGGTGCAGTGATAGTAGGGAAATGTAAGGCTTACGTGTGGGTTCCTTTGTAGAAGGTGAGTTGCACCTGTCCTGGATGAAAATGTTTCTAAGCCCATTAATGCCTTTTATTATTTATTTTTTATTGATTTTTTTATTTCAAGAAGCTAATCAAGAGCCACTGCCTTGGCGTGGTGACCAGTGGTGGCAACATTACCCATAATCACTTTCATGGAGATAAGAAGGCTAGTTCGTGATGAGACCCCCTTTCTCTTGGCCATGTAACCAAGAGCCACTACCCTGGCGTGGTAACCAACTGCGAGTAGTGTCATACCACTAGGTATCCATGGACTTAATAGGCTAGCTCATGATGAGACCCCACATCCTATGACAAGGTCTTTTTTTATTATTTTTATGGGTCCCTCTTGTTTCTTGCTGAGAATCTTTTTACTTCTTTCTCGGGGATCCTTGGGTGAAGCATCTCAAGGTTTTATTTTTATGCTTTTATCTATTTCCAACTTTATTTTACCTTCTGGGCATGTAGCCCCTTCTTCCCACAAGGCAAGGTGCAACCCTTAAATGATTGGCCAACCCAATGCCTNGACCAATGTAATGGGATGGATGAGCGGGAAGTAAGATGGAAAGTGATAAGTATGACGGGAATGGACGATGACTTTCCATGGATGTTACACATTATTTTCATCAACCCTATGACCATTAATGATGTAAACCTATGCTTTGTCTTTAAAAGGATCAATAGCCTGAATTCCTAAAGAAAGAAGGGAGAAGAACTTTTCCTGAGAGAAGAAGTTGTGTTTTCCTCTGTAAAAACCCGATTTTGGAGGATTTCCGCAGGCTGCTATATATGCAGGGTGTGGAAATGTCTGATTTCTGCACCTTGCTCTATAGCTAGGGTGTGGAGTTTATGCTGGTTTCACTATAGCTAGGGTGCGACGACCTTTGTACGTGGGAAAAATGAGCATCTTCTTGATGTTTCTAGAAGGAGAAGCTTCTATGGTGAGGTGGCTTCTAAATGGTTTGGATCTTACTCGCTTTCATGATTTAGTGGGATAATCCTAACCTCCTCACCTTATCCTCTTCATCTTATAAAAGGAAAGGAACTCTCATGGAGAAGGTTAGCTTGATTGGGTTGGAAAATTCTTGAGCCTTTGAGATTAGAAATTTGGCTTGAGATCGTTAGCTTGGTTAGAGTGGCTTTGAGATTTTCTTTGTCAAGAGAGATTGTGAGTAGCTATCAGATCCATGGTCTCAGAATCCTTGGAGTAAGAAGTAAGTGGGAAGCAAGGAACTGTTGGAAGGAACCTAACAACATCAAGGCATCTGGTTGTATCTTTATTCCACTTTTACTTAATATAATATGATGACATGTTTATTTCCCATAAAATCATTAGCATTTTATTACATGACTCCTTGATCACATGTTTAGGTTTTCATTGAATCTACTGTTGTTGCTTTCACTTTGGTTGGTTTGTGTCATTGCAGATTTGATCTCACAAGAGCACTAGAGTGAATCAGGGACAACAAAGATATAAGGAAGCGATATATTAAGGTATGCCATCCATTAAATCTTTGGTAGTAAATTCAATGATTGTAACTTAGGGAAAGTGTCATGTCCTGTCTTGTTTTTTTCTAGATCTAGGTGGATCTAGGGAGATTAGTTTATGTCTGCATTTACCAATTTATCCAATAACAAAATTGGCGACTCCACTAGGGACATATTATTTTTCTAGTTTTACTTGATTTCTTTCTTTGATTGCCTAGATTTTGTTTTCTGAGTCACTGGGAGATCCAGTTTGACTCTTTGACTATTAAACCACACTAAAAACCTTCTTACTTTTTAATTTTCTCCATTTATGTTTGATTTCTGCACCCTGCTTTGAGGGACAGTGAGACAAATTGGGATTTCCGCACCCTACCTGTTTAGACTAGTGAGAAAACTTCGCACCCTACCCATATCTGGCCTACGGAAATTAGGGATTTACCCACTATGTTAGTCTACAACCTACGAAAATTGTGAAAATTTTGATTTTTGATGTTTTTTTCCTTACCCAGACTTGGATTTGGTTTTGGGGTGAATTTTTGGGTTTGATTATGATATGTTTACAGTCTGCTTGACAACTTTGAAACTTCTTTTAGCCATCTTTGATTTGTTTTCTTTTGAAAGATTTAGTCTCTTGGTTTGAGTGTCTTTCAGTTACAAAGCACCGTCTTTTCTTTAGAATTGTTTGGTGAAAGAATTTATTTTTCTTTTATTGAATAGTTCCTGTTAAAAAACAAAATTGTTCAGGTTGCTTTGTTTCATGTCGATTTGTTATTTCTTTTAGCTGTCTTTGAAACAAAAAGTTTCAATTTCTTGCTTTATATTAGATTGGAGGAATTCTTGCATTTGAAGTAGCGAAATTGCATGATTCTTGGCATTTTTTGGTCTTAAATTCTGAAAATTTAAGACCATGAATTGGGGGGGGCATGAATTGTGTATTGGTGTACAGTCTCTTTGTATCATTTCTTGAAGATATTGATATTGATGGGTTTTAAAATTTTGGGACATTGTGCATATGGGAATGATAAATGTTTTCTCCTTCTCGTAGCATAGCTTTCATCGAAATGAAAAGATTGTATCTTCATCTCTTTGCATAAATTTCGAGTCGGTCAAAACACCATATTGTCCATGCCATTTTTCCTTTTGAGTAATAAAATCCATAAAATAAAGCGCTTATAAAAATTGATTAGACATTTTGATATTTTCTGGTAGCAAACCTACATTAGATTAGTTGTAGGGCTTTGGAATAGGTGTGAAAGATAACTTTCCAAAGATGCAAACAAACATAGAATCTTGTGTCAAGGAGCGATGAAATCCACTTGATAAATTTTGTTCTAGGAAGCCCTTCTAACACAAGGGATAGAATCTTGTGTCAAGGAGCGATGAAATCCACTTGATAAATTTTGTTCTAGGAAGCCCTTTCTAGATCACAAGGGCCAATCACAAGGTCGCATTGAGACCTGCAAAGCTACTCACCCTACTTTGTTGGTCTTGGTGTAGAGATTGCGTATATTATAGGGGTCGCTTTGAAGGTATTCCCACAAGGATGAGTGGAAGCCCTTCAAGTTGATTTCTCGTGTTAGATACCCTTACCTTGCGCATGGATCATATCATTTGACCGCTTCCCCGTGCACCATTGTTGTATTTGGTAAACCTAAGGGCCTATCTCTCTAGGTCTCACCCAGGTGACCGTGGGAGCTCCTCACTCTGCACTGAATAGACGCTGGACAAACTCACTCGTTCCTTTGGAGTGGCATACCCATATATGTGTGTGGGAGCTTGCACCTCGTGGTAGTCCACAAGCGTGTCATCAACGTAACTTTTCCAATTCGGCTCTATCTGATCCCTTTCTTACATTGTTCCCGCCGACGCTGGATTTCATCACCAACTAGTGTGTTCACTATGAGAAGGTTTTGTTTGCTTACTAGATTGGATTTTTATTTGATGGTGTCGCCTCCTCGAATGACCAATGAAGGAACCCTTCCGTGGGAACTTTTGTTTTTCCTTCTTACATAAACATTGGTCTTCCTCACATCGCTACTTTGAGCCTTCCAGTCTCACAATTGGACTATCGGTATGGTTTTTTCCCACTGGTAGTCCCAAATGTAGTTAGTTCTTCATTTGTAAGAACTTCCCCACAAGAACATCAACCTCATTTTAATCCTTTGCCTTCTTCGCCAAGAAGATCTTCTTCACCTTCTTTTCTTGAAAGGTTTCTCCCATTTCATCTTTCGCCTAGTGAAAGATCTAAATATAGTAACGCTGTGGATAAGAAGAATAAGAAGAAGAAAATAAACATGATCCACACTTCCAACCACCGTACGGACATGCCGGAAAGAAACTAGTTACCGCTAATCGTGGCTGGAACAGCCGGCGATGTCAAGATCACCCAAAACACCCATAAGCCCAAGTACCCTGGGTAAGAGTTGTAAGGGTAGTTTACCTTCTTAAGTATTGCCCTAGTCTATCCAAGGTATAGAAGCATGGTCTAGCTACACCCTCGCCAACCTATGTCGCCAAACTCAACAAGATGATGATGACCTCCCATCAACTAGTCAAAATAATCGCTTGGGGAAGAAGAAAAGTAGAGTCAAGTTCCCATGCATTTTATGCAAAGGGAGTCATTTAACTCACCTTTTACCTCATATGGATGAAGCCTCAAAATTCCCGGAAGACATTATTGTTTCCTCAAAGATCAACTTCCAAATCGACATCACAAGATTACTATTGAACCACCTATAGTTGACGGAATGTTCAATCTGTCCCCTTCATCATCAATTGGTTGATCATGTAGTCAATCTCGTCATGTCCTTAACTAAAACCAAGACAAAGTGTCGACGGATTCCATCCCTGGGCCGATCCCACTTCCTCCCATTAGAGATTGCAAACCCAAGTGGTCGACCGATCCTTCCTGGCCGATCCCACTTCCAGCTTAGAGAGTGAAACCTAAGTCGCATCCATTTACATCTGTCGACCCCATTTTCCCCTTTGAGAATGAAACCCATATGGTCGATCTGATCTCATCATCGAACGATCCTACTCTCCCTCGAGGGAACCGGAGCACGCTTCATGTTTTTTTCTCATTGATACATACTCTGCCGTGTTAGGGGGTATTGCTCCTTCTCTCGTAGGATCCCCTCCAAGTAATAAGACCATCCTTTTTAATTGGTAAAGCAATGGACCTCATCTTTCCTCTCACATTCCATTCAAGACATACATTGCATGTTTGTGGTTGGGATGTTCCTCAGACGCTAATAGATGAAGGTGCATCCGCAGTATTTGTTCTTCTCGCTAAGTAAGATTTGGGTTTTCCTCACCACCTAAGCATTTATTAAAATATGTTATCTTTTAATAGAAGAACCAATCAACCTTTAGGGACCCTTCCTCAATTTCTTGTAACTTTGGGAGGGAAAATTGTCTTTTTTGATGTTATGGTAGTCCAGGAACCCTTGGATTTGGATTTTGATTTACTCCTTGGGTTAGATTATGTCTATGCTATGAAAGCTATCGTATCCACCCTTTTCCGTGGTGATATCTTTCCTGCACGATGGAATAATAGTGACCATTGATCAACTTTCATACATTGACCCCACCTGGATTGCCTCCCTAAACGGTTCTTATATGAATATGGTATCACCCCGCCATAGGTAAATTATGTAGCGTAGTCCTATGCACACAATGACAATGACTTGATCCTGTGAAGGTTGACATGGTGACTTTGTAGCTATTGGAGCTCGACTCTCCTACCTCTCAAGGACTTCAACATGGTGTGATTCCAGAGTGTGTTTCTTCCAACAAATGAAGATCTCTTGGAATCCATGACCTCCAGTTTTATCCTCACATGGTGTCCTTCCAGATAATTGTCCTCTTGGAAGTGATGATCAAGAAGTACCTCAAGTACGATTTTTTGATTTCAAGCTCATTAAAAATGAAACTAGTTATGAGGGTACCTTTTATGCTCTGTGAAGAAACCTCATAAAAAATGAAACAGGTTATGAACATAGTTCTTGTTTTTGTGTGAAACGCATTAAAAAATGAAACAAGACTGGGATTATACCTAGAGTCAATGAAAGCATAGTTCTTCTCAGGTTGCCTTAAAAATGAAATAGTTTTTCCCTTCTCTTTTTAAGTCAAGTCCTTCATCTAGAATTTGAAGTTTCATTTCATTCACTTGTGCTGCTGGATCTAAACTAAGCTTGGGGAATACTAACCTCTGACTTCATGCTAAAGTAGATCCACTAGTTTCTTGGGTTAGCTGGTACCAACCATCCTCAGAAAGCATGCTGGGAAGTCCAAGCATAGTTTTATATGGTCCAAGTTTGTAAAAATCAAACCACCTACCTAAAGCATAGTTTCTCCTCGCTCAAGCTTGTGTAAAATGAAACCAGTCCAAGCATAGTTTTTAGTTTTTAATCTTGTGTAAAAATAAATTCTATCCCCAAGCATAATTTTGTTTTGTTTTAAAGCATACGTAAAAATGAAAACAATCCAAACCTTAGTCTTTGTTCTTTCTCATGTTCAGAATACATGAGAATAAGTTACTACGAGTTCTTGTTCTTTCTCATGCTCAGAAACCAATGAGAATGTAACCAAGTATACTTTATCACTTTTTTCGACTCGTGAACGTTATATGAAAAAGGAACCCATTGAGTTCCCTTTAAGCTCTTTTAGAATCTCTAAACATGAAAAGATTTGTCGAGCGATCTTGTTCTTTTCTTTAAAGTATTTGAAGAAAATATGTGTTGAGTTTATAGTTTATCTTTTTCTCGGTCTCATTAGACTAATTTACAAAAAAGGAACTCCATAAGTTTTTCTTTAACGTGTTTTTCAAACCTTATAAACATGAAAAACCCCCGAGTTTTCTATCTTGGACTCTAAACAAACATAGAAAGACCCATACGGGACCTGTTTCATACCCTTCTTAGGGTTCGTTAAAAATAACTGAGAACTCATCCTAAGGATGAGCTTACATTACAAGCATATGTTATCCCTGCTTGCATAAAAATAAAGAGGTACTCATTGTGTAAATGGTGGGAGAAAATTGAAAAATAAATGTGTCTAAACATGTATTCCATATGGAAGAGTCTTTGAACATGACACCTTTCACTGCCTTGTGTCTAGGTTGGAATATTTGCTTGTCTCTTAATCATACTCCTTATAATATTACAAATTGGTCTCTGATCCCCGTTGTTGAGTCAGCTTTTTCCAAGACAATTGTCGTGTCGACAATATGTTCAAAGAGAAATTCAAAATGGAAAGCCTTTTATTGCATCGACCAAACTTTGTAGTCTTTTAAACCTCATATCTCATTATCTATCCCTGAGTCGGTCCTAAATCACTTGTTACTCTGATCTACACCAAATCTTGTTACCCTTCATGTCATCGATGTGGGATACATTAAGGCCCTCTTTGTATTTAGCTCCTTCCCGTCGATTTCAACTCATTATCCGTGAATTAAACTTAGAAAATAATCACCTTTAGAACTTGCATGTCTCAATGGAAGGTTTCCTTTCTCTTGATAGTGGGTTTTCATTATCAAACCTTGATCGAGAGATTCCATCGAAAGTGTTCAATTTCAACTCATTAATTCACATTTGTTGATTGTACTAGAGTACCTTTGGGGTCATTGACGCTAATGGTGATTTCCCTCTCACTTTTTTACCATATTCACTAATGACCGGTAATCAAGTGGTTTCTACCGTGGTTCGACTTCAACACATGTATTTGCATGTTTAGATTCAGAGTATAGAGTGGTGGAATGAAGACCCCGAATCTTTTTCTCACGTATTCGCCATGCTGAGTATATTCAACAGATCAAGCTTTCCATAGATCCATTATCATGTCCGTGGCTAGTGTTCAAATTTGAGTCTCTAAATACAGATCCACAAATGTATTTTTGGTGGCTACTGCTCAGCTTTTGAGTCATATTGGCATGGATCCACAATGTATGTTTGTGGCCATGACTGTCTTACTTGACATGGATCTGCATCGTCGAATTTATGCTTTAATTTTATATTATGAGTATGGTAATGCCTACCGCTGATGATATATTATTGTACAATATTTCATTGTTTGTTATAGGTTTCTAACCACCGCCTCTTTTGTTCCTACATCTCATTATCTTAATAAAGTATATCAGCTATCACTCTTTTCTAACTTCATAATTTTGGGGGCTCTCTCGTTATTATTACCAAACTTATGACCATTAATGATGTAAACCTATTCGTTTCCTTTAAAGGATCAATATCCTAAATTCTAAAGAAAGAAGGAGAAGAATTTTTCCTCAGAGAATAAGTTGTCTTTTCCTCAGAAAACCCTATTTTGGAGGATTTTAGCAAATGTGACATATATGCAGTGGTGTGAAAATTTATTTCCCTCACCTTTCTATAGCTAGGTGTGGAGTTTCCACAAAATGCATCTATATCTAGGTTGTGACTACTTCAGACGGGAAAAACAAGCTTTTTCTTGAATCTTCTGGAAGGAGAAACTTCTGTGGTGAGGTGGAATCTGAATGGCTTGGATATTACTCACTTTCTTGATTTAGTGGATCATCCCACCCTCCTCACCTTATCCTCTTCATCTTATAAGGAGAGGAACTCTCATGTGGAGAATGTTAGCTGATTGGGTCATGCCCTTGAGCCTTTGAGATTAGAAATTTGTCTTGAGATTGTTATCTTGGGTTAGAGTGGCTTTGAGATTTCTTTGTCAAGATAGATTGTGAGTAGCCATCGGATCCATGGTCTCATAATCCTTGGAGTAAGAAGTGTGTGTGGGAAGCAAGGAAATATTGGAAGAACTTCTTGACGACATCAAGGCATCTAGTTGTATCTTTCTTCCACTTTTACTTCATATATCATGGTGACATGTTTATTTCCCATAAAATCATTAGAATTTTATTACATGACTCCTTGATCACATATTTAGGTTTTCATTGAATCTACTATTGTTGCTTCTTTACTTTGGTTGTTTTGTGTTGCAGATTTGATCTCACAAGAGCACCACAGAGTGAAGCAGGGACAACAAAGATATAAGGAAGTTATATATTAAGGTATGCCATCCATTCCATCTTTGGTAGCAAATTCAATAATTGTAACTTAGGGAAAGGCCATGTTCATTCTTGTTTTGTTCTAGATCTAGTGGATCTACCTGAGATTATTTTATGTCTACATTTACCGATTTATCTAATAACAATGGATCCCCCCCAGTGGAAACTCATAACCTATGGGCACATGCGCGTTTACTAGGGAACTGTGAATTTCCCAAACATGGTCAAGTGGATGGATAAGATCCAAGCACTCGTTAGAAAGAAAAAGAACTATATGCACATATTCAAAGGTTTTCGTGATCAAAGTGACACATACCATGATACTCTCAAACTCATTACCTCATGGAGCAAGAACCATTTCAAACAGGGCCAAGACAAGGTGATGGATGTTGTTGTCACGACAAAGTGGAGGCACCGAAAGGGAGAAAAGATAGCCCCTCTGGGGCCATTCTCAAGTAGATATGGTTTCCTGCATCTACGTCTAGGACATGTGTTCTCGAGACATAATCTCCTTTAGTTATTCCTAAAATTGGGGATAGTCTACAACCATAGAAAACCAACGAATTTCTGCGAGATTTTATACTTTTGAAGGTCATCTTAAAGATGTTTTTGAGGCCCTAAACAACGTTTTCTTTATTCACTAAAACCTTTGTGAACAGAGGCATACCAAGGTACATTATGCTCCTACATCTCAAAATGAAAGATCCCAGAGATATTTCTATTGGTGTAAACCATTTTTCAAATGGATCTTTATGAGGAAGTTACATGACAAACAAGGAGGGAAAATTTTAAGACCCAACTAACTTCAAGGGCCATAACTTTCTGCCTCGAACTAGATTGAGGTGCATGAGTATTCTATAGAAATATATTGAACCATAGAATACATTCCTGGAGATGAATTAAAATTATGTTAAAGTTAAAAATGTTTAATATGTCAAAGAAGGTACATGTAGCATTCCACTGTGAAACACTAATTGTCCTAGAACTTCAACAGGCTATAACTAGTAGCCCGTAACCCGTAGTTAGGTAAATCTTGGACATAACAATTCAAAAATAGGTATATGAAGAAACCCGATTGAGATCCTACTAAAATCCAATGAGTAGGTGCAAAAATTCATAATTACAACGCATAATTGCACCAAGTTGAAGAGTGAATAGAAAATTAATGGACAATTTTCAAATAACCATAACTTCTACCAAGACTCCTAATTGAGCATGGAAGTAGGTATTGGAAAGGTATTGGACAACAAAATATAACTATTCACCTTAAAATTGATTCAGTATCCAATTTTCGTGAAATCAAAAGAATAATTCTATGCATTAATGAACCGTAATGGTCTATTTCATGAAATTGTTGAAATCAGCTTAGCCCTATTAAAGTTTTATTGGTTGTACCTTGCGTGAAAGTTAAAAACTAGATCAGATAAGGATTAGAACAGAGTGCATAGGAATCCAAGATGGACAAGGGGATTATAGCCAAGAAGATGGGATCATAGGGATGTATGTTCCACATGGGAACTGAAGGAACAAACTCCAATGGACATGGAGAAGGAAGGGATGAAAACATGAATATGGTAGAGACCATTGTACCTGCATGATTTCCAAATCCATAAAGTTGATAATGAAAGGCTTATGAAAGCCAAGGGACGCAATAGGATGAATTAAACATGAAGTTAATGCAGAGCTTGAACATGACATAAAAATAAATTGGATAAGGAGAGTGGCTTAACCAAATCAGTAACTCATGGGTCTCCCGATGACAAGAAGAACAAAAGGTGTTATCAGACATCACCATCACAACCCAAGGAATTCTAATAAGAGATCAAAAAACAGCTCAAGTCCATCCCTTTTCATGAAGCATAAGAGGTCTAGGGTGGATGAGCTATGAGGAGAATGAAAAATCAAACTCCTACATTTGATGGTGAGCACAAGAAGGATGAAGATGCAGACATGGTTGTTGGAATGAGAAAGCATTAATTGCATAATTATTCTTCTCATGCAGTATGAATACTCATCTATCAACTCAAGGAAAGGCATCCATGTGGTGGTATCGAAAGGTGCGCAACACCATTAAAGAGAAAAATGTTACTAGCTGAATTCAATAAGTATTTTGAATACAAATACTTGAATAAGAGATACTATGACAAGAAAAATGAAAGAGTTTTTAACTCAGCTTGGGATTATGACCATAGATGAATATGAAAGAAGGTTTTGTGGAACTCATTTGGCATGCTTCTTTCATCAAGGATGAGACAATTAAGATTCAGAGGTATTTGAGTGATCATCATTCATCAGTGAAAAATACAATATGATAATCCAAAAAACATTGGAGGAAACCATAAAGTGAGATAAATGCCTATAAGGATCAAAGATATGATCAGCAAAAATCAAGGCCAACTTTCCAAAAATCTTTGGAAGACAAGAAGAAATTCAAGATGGATCATAGGAAGAAGGGAACTAAGCCACCATTATTAAGAATTAATACTTAGGGAAATCCAACCTCTAGAGAACCCAGAACAATTGAGACAGAGGGTCAAAGGCCAAGGAAGCCACATATTCAATGTTGGGGTTGTAAAGAAGATCATATGTTTAGAGATTGTCCTTGCAGAGGTGAAAAAGTGAGGATTGTTCATAATGTACAACAATATGAAATAGTGGAGGACATGGGCAGAAATGTACCAAGGATCTATGCAGCCCTTGACAACAAGAAATAAGAGTATCAACCACATATGATTGAAGTGGAAGGTATGATCAACAACCAAACCATTACTATTTTAATTGATTCAAGTGCTAGTCATAGTTATATAAATCCTAAGATGGTGGAAATTTTTCATTTTCCAAGAAGAAAGCATGGAAAATACTGGTTGGTGCAGCTAGCTACCAGAGCCAAAAGAAAATTTAGTGAGATGGTTAAGTCATGTCTTATGGACATGAATGGACTGAACACTGGGGAAAATTTGAATATCTTTCCTTTAGGTTCCAATGACTGTCTAATTAGGATGGATTGGTTGGACCATGATCTAGGTGGATATCGGTGGCCACCCACCTTTTCCGACTGGCTCAAAACAGTTTTCTGGCAATTTTGGCAATTTACTATT
>SNQJ01S0206727.1:0-16342 GCA_010110895.2 Picea sitchensis
TTTCTTCACCCCTGTGAGCATCACCCGATGCAATGAGTGCTAAGTGGACTATTCAAATCATGAGAATTATTGGTCAGTTGCGACTAATACTCATGGATATGGGTCATAGATTAATGACTTACACTATGCAGTTAATCCCGAAATTGATATCTAATATGCAAGATGTATTGGTATGTTGGTTATATGCTGTAAATTTTTAAATTTACCTACATGCATCAGTTGTTCAATAGAAACATCACCAAAAAAAGTTATAGCGAAACTCCCAGACTGTGTTTTGTGAAGCTCCGTCGAAATACCCTCAAGGCTTGGACTTTGACTGGTTTGAGGGTTGAGGACAGGTTGGATGGAGCTGCGAATTTCAGCTCATGGAAGGAGAGGATTGTGTTGCTTCTGCATGAGTGTGGGTTGTGGGATATTGTGGAGAAATCACAAACGAATCCCGTGATGATGCCTACAAATGCTACTCTTTTGGAAGCCTACACCAAAAAGAACATAAAGACCAAAAGAATTATCCTTGATGCCATTAAGGACCATGTGATTCCACATGTGACCAGGAAGACCAATGGCTATGAGATGTGGGAATCCTTAACCAAACTATACCAGAGTTCCAATGAAAATCGGAAAATGGTATTGAGGGAGAAACTGTAGAGCATTAAAATGACCAAGACTGAAAATGTTGCCACCTATCTTACCAAGATTACTCAGATGAGGGATGAACTTGGTGCTGTTGGGGTGGTTGTTGCTGATAATGAACTTGTGAGGACTGCTTTGAATGGGGTAACCAAACAATGGGTTGTCTTTGTTGAGGGCATTGTGGCAAGGGAAAATCTTCCCAAGTGGGACCGTCTTTGGGATTGTTATCGCACAATTTGTACTTGCCCAAAGACCAAGGCAAGTGGATGCAAGATTTACGTAACAGGGGGTGACCTATCACTGTCACCTTAACAGGAAACCCCTTTCTATTTAAGGGTATGTCAAAGTACCCCAGGGGAGATGTCCCCAGTGACCTAAAGGGTTGATGACTAAGGCAAAAGATGCAAGAAAGTTCTCCCCTCTCACTGGTCACTCAAGTCAAAGGTTCTTTGTGTCTTATAGAGATGAAGAAAAAGGTAAATAAGGTGTACCTGTCCAGAACAAGACAACAAATAGAAAAGAGTGGCAACTTTCAAGTACCGAATGATGTTAGTGCTTCATAAGACCGTGAACCTTTGAAAAATAAGTAAGCTAATATAAAACTGTAGCAATGTAATTATTTACAAGAACAATAAGTATTTTGTAACAACCACAATAATTATGCCTTGAAATTGCTTGAAAAAGACAAGAAAATGTAGCTCTATGTTGGCAGAATAATGACTACTTGTCACAAACAAAATTGGCAATGTTTAACCAACATTTAATGTCACTTTTGAAATAAATTTGCTGTTGTTAGATGGCTGTAGCAATCTTTTGCAACAACAACAAGTTAGTCAATGAATTAGTCTAGTTTAAGGTTAGTAGAAGTTAGTAAATGTTTCAAGGAAGATAGTTTGAAAGCTTGTTTGAACAATCGATCAATATGATGAGTAGACTACTGCCTTTATGGGGTAATGGAGTCTATAGGTGACGGTTTTCTCTTGGACGAAATGAGACAATGATTATACTTACCTAAGGATAAGAGATGGATGAAAGAGGTGTTGGCTCTTCAAGGCCTCAAACATCCAAACCCTAAGGATAAACTTGCTTGAGTGTAAGCAATTTTAGGCTCTAGCAAAATCTTCCTTCCTTAGACTATTGAAAGATACTAGAAGCAACAATTGACTAGATAATGACTTCTAAAGTGCTAGTATTTAGGGCTCTAGAAGTTTACCTAGGTCAAAATCTTCTTGTGGAAGAAACGACACAAATGATTTTACTTACCTAAGGATAAGAGATGGATGAAAGAGGTGTTGGATTTTCGAGGCCTCAATATCCAAACCCTAAGGACAAACTTATTAGAGTGTAAGCAATTTTAGGCTCTTAGCAAAATCTTCCTTCCTTAGACTATTGAAAGATACTAGAAACAACAATTGACTAGATAATGACACTTCTAAAGTGCTAGTATTTAAGGCTCTAGAATTTTACCAAGAAGATTTTGACCCAGGTAAAATTCCAGAGCCCTAAATACTAGCACTTCAAAAGTCATTTTCTAGTCAATTGTTGCTTCTAGCAAGTTTGTTCTTAGGGTTTGTCAAGCAAGCAATTCTATAATCTTTAACATGATTAAGCAAATATACTTCATGAAACTATCTAAATAAATGAAGAATTGCAGATTTACTGAAGGTTCATCAAGAATAATCAAGCCATAAAACCCTATAATGCCAAGTAACTTCACCAAGAAATGATCCAAGTTGCACCTGAATGAGGAGAAAAGTGTGTGCCTGGCAACCCTCAGCTAATAACTCCCAAAAGGGCTTAAATTCTGCACTTTCACTACTACTTCTTGTGTGTGGATGAGTGATGATGAAAATGAGAGTAACTTCTCTATATTTATACAATATCAATGACTCTTAATTAAAATTATTGCATAAAAAAGGCTGACATCGCCAAATTACATCAAAAATCCACTCTTACATAAATGAAAGTAATTAAACTCTAAAATCATTCTTCAAGGGTGACGCCATGCCTTTCTAGGGTGACGTTGGACCCGTGGGGTGAAACGCTGGGCTCTAAGGATATCGGTCTTCAAAGGTCTTTGGATGATGCCCACACGTGCCAATAAGTTCACAACTGACCTCAAGGTGCAATCCTTGACTCTTGATGACTTCTAGGGTCTCAAAGGTGATGTCATGGGCTCCCTAAGGTCAACGTCCAGGTGGAAAGGCAACATCCCCCTGGGTCTAGGTCTACATGGGGTGTCTCCTGTCAATGCCCTTCTTCTTCCCAAGTCTCCGATGTCTCTCCACCGGTTAGTCAAGCAATATAACACATTTGTGGGTTTTTAGCCCCATGGAGGTTTGAGCTATTCATCTTCCCATATGTACTTGTCCATCGGGCAAAGTCCTGCACATCAAAAGTGGTATATTCTCCAGGTCTTACATAAGTCATAGAGATAATGGCAATGTCAATCATATCTAATAATCAAATTACCTAAACATGCATCAAACCCTCTCTTTACGCAGACAAATGTCCCAAAGACGCTATGCGCCGGAATAAGTCAAAGCCTTGGAGAAGGTCTTAGGTGTCCTATTGGGCTTAATCCCCCTGCTTGGGGTGTGTTTCCTAGTGAGAGCCAACTAGGCTGCGGCAAAGAGATGGTGTGGGGAAGGTTTGGGCAAGGGGTGCAATGAAAACATGGAAATGTAGGTCTTACCTGTAAGTGCCTTTCAGAGAGGGAAAGCTGCACCTTGTGACAGATGCCTTTGTTTCATAGCCCATTCATTGTCTTTTATTTTTAGCTTCATTGCTTTTGATCTTCTTATGCTTCAAGGGAAGAGCTTGAGGACATCATTCCCCGGCTAGGTGACCAAAGGTGATATACTATCCACAAGCATTTCACTCGGAGATGAGGAAGGCCGCCTGGATGAGACTCCTTTCTCTCGCTATGCCACTCAAGAGCCACACTCGGGTTTGCGACTCGTGATAGATGGTAGTGGCCACACGCTACATGCCCATGGTCATAATGGGACGGCTCATGATGAGACTTCCTCCACCCACCAACTAATACCTTGAGGTTTTATTTATCTTACAGGTTCCATTTTCTTATTGAGAAGCTCTTGTAAGCATTCCAAAGGTTTCTTCTTTGGCTTTAACTCTTGCCAACTACTTTAATCTTCCTCGGGCCTTTAGCCCCTTCTTCCCTGCAAGGCTAACCCTTCCTAGCTTGAAAATTCAATGTCCAACAAGGTAGGGGAAAAATGAGGGGAATAAAGATGGAAGTGTAAGTATGGAGGGAATAGACGATGAACTTTCATAGACCCTGCACCTAAAGGCAACTCATCCTAAAGGGAGATCAACTTACTAGGCATCATGTCACTCTCCCAGGTATGAACAAGCAAAGAGCATACTCTAAGAAAACGTTATGTAATGAAAGAGAATTCAATGCAAAATATTCAAGTCCTTCAATAACGTGAGTGACATACCAGATACCTGCATCATTACCCTCGCGGAAGACTTATCAGCTACTGTGACTGCCGGTGGGATGGATATCAGTCAACACCAAAGGGTCAGAATTTAAGAAAGAGGCCTCTCGGCCATGCTCAAGCTATCTTCGAGTCTCGACACTCCATGTCGAGGCCTGTGGGCCTCGACATGATCTCCTTTAGTTATCCCTGCAGGATAGGGGACAATATCATGGCTCCAATCAGGGGACATGTGCTCACCAGAGCCGCATGACCTTATGAGAACCCCAACATCTTTGGTATGACCTGCGCCTATTAGATCTCAACAAAAGTTATTAGTAATCCTTATGGTGGTGATATCACCCCTCGCTCAGATATGATATAATAAAATAAAGATAAGCATGCATATATACATACACGAAAATATAATGAAAAATGAAACTATACTTCAGCATGATATGCGATGGTATATGCCAACGCCTTACCTACCACTTCACTTACTCATATTGAATGCTAGGTGGAATAAATAAATCCAAAGGAATCCATCCCAGCAATTATCTCATAATACTTCTGCCTCGCGGTTTCTATCATAAACCAAAACAATGACAAGTTAAGAATAAAAATAACATGAGTTAGAGAATGCATTATATTATAGGAAATCATAAAGTCTAG
Organism: Picea sitchensis; assembly: GCA_010110895.2. Classification (NCBI taxonomy): domain Eukaryota; kingdom Viridiplantae; phylum Streptophyta; class Pinopsida; order Pinales; family Pinaceae; genus Picea; species Picea sitchensis. Next base: position 4,749 of record SNQJ01S0206727.1, read on the forward strand.
CCCATGGAGGCGGGATGGAGGGACAAAAACATGCAAAGTCATACTCTCTAAAGAGTGCTCAATCAATCTCAGAAAGGGATCGTAAAAATCAAAGGCTCAAAAGACTCACTCAAAGAGTCTAAGGTTGGCTTACCCCGACGTCTTCACATCCTGAGGTATGGGAAGGGACCAGTAAGAACCTAGAGGATGACCGGAAGCAATTTCTAAGGGAAGGTTGAAAGATCCAGATAATAAACTTCTTCTTGAGGTTTTCAACCTAACCTTGAACTCTAAATGTAAGCTTCTGGCCTCAAATAAAACTCAAGACAAGAGACATTTTCCAACCGTGACGCTTAGTGACATAGCGAAAGTGTGCTAATCGGCGGAGGTTGGAAACCATGTCACAAGTGGCACTTACTTCAGCGAGCGACGCCTCAATTCTTATCAACGATCTCGAGCACACCCTGGTTGATAATCTTCGCGGGAATAAATTCAAGTGCCTCAGAGGAATACTATCAAAAACTTCAAGGTAAGGACTGAAAATCATCATGAGAGAGCATAGAATTAGTCAACCTTGGGTGCTTGGAAATCATCTTCAAGTAACCATCATCTCCTTGTTGCCAAATGTCAAAATTAGTAACCCTATAAGGATAATTGTAAAGGCAACATTTGGAAATGACTCCTCGATGTCGTGAAATGGGATCCCCATCATACCAATTCACATCCCATTTACATTTCCTTACATGTATGAACTCATCAATATTATCAATAACACACATCTTTGTCATAACATGAAGGGCTTAAAACATCCAATATTCCTAATACTTCTTCACTTTCCAAATCATAAATAAAGTAATCATCAAAATCTTGGAAAGGGAAATAATTTATCGTGTTTACTTCTACCTGCAAGGTGAGCGTCAATGGCTTGATGACTTCATCAAATGCAAGAGGGTCCAATACATCATCCCCAAGAATCATCTCTTTAATCATATTTTCTCCCTCATCAAAAAATGAAGGACCTATTCTTCCAAGGGCTCCTTTACTTCCTTCACCTTCTTGAATCATAGAACAAAGTATTATCAAAACCCGGAAAGGAAAATGACTCACCTCAATCTCTTCATATTCCCAGGGCAGAGGAGATAGGATCTTGGAGAGCTTCATCAGACTGAAGAGCGATTACTTTTGCTTCATCCTCATAATTCACTCTTTAGTTAAATCTTCAATCGTGATTCTATTCTGAGCATGGGAAAAATTCAAATTGTTATGAACATAAATATACATATACATAATAGATATTAATAACATAATAATTAAATGATAATTAATAAATATTAATTATTATTAACAAAGGAGTCTACTCACACAAATGTAATAAATCCAAATCGCATACGAAAGCAAATACATCCAAAATATCCTGGAATATAGTAATCAAAATCCATACTTAACATATATATATATATATATATATATATATATATATATATATATATATATAATGTATAAGAATGGATAGTAATATGATTACATAAAATGAGAATGAGGGTTTGTTTATATACCCATGCAGGGGTGCCCTTAATCAATAGTCATGTCCTTTCATTTGAAAGATATTTTATTACTATTAATAATTAATATTTAGTAATTATCATTTAATTATTATGTTATTAACATCTATTTTATATGTATATTTTATGTTCATACATTGCCTTCCCTTTAAAAAATGCTTTGTCCTCAAAGTATAACTCACCGGAAGGCTTCCCTTTAATCCTCTTTGTTGTTCTAGCACGCCATGTCTTCTCTCAAATCTTCCGTAGTTTCTCAGAAGCTGCCACTGTTTTAAAACAAGATGATATAACTCCTCGGACTCCTAAACTCCATGTGTTTCATCTTCTTGGGAGTGATCCATCCTAAATCTTACCTTCCTTCATTGGAATTGTTTGATGATCGATTGTTCAGATGGGGATTCTCATTTGAAGCTTCCTACAAGTTGTTGATTTTGTCTTCGCTCTTTTTCAATGTTGTAGTTTATTTGTTGGTAAGAAGAACATTGTTTATTTTCTCTTCTCCCACTGCTGGTCATAATGATTCTTGTGATTTGGATGACGACAAGGCATCCTAATCTCTTGTAAACTTTCTTTGGAATCATATTCTTTAAATGTTTGTAGTGATCTGTCAATATAAGCATTCTTTCGAATTTGAACATCAACTGACTTTCTATTGGTTCTTTTTTCTACTGTCAAAATTTGAATGTTGATAGTTTCTCTAATAATAATCATTGTTTTCTCTTGGTTTACTAATGATGTTTTTTGATCTAGTTTTTCTTGTAAAGACTTATTATCATGTTTGAGCTTTTTAACCTGAAAGCACAAATCATGATTATGTCTTCTAATTGTAAAAGTTCTTCCTTTTATTTTTCAATCTATCATCTTTCCGATTCTGTAGATTCTTCTTCCTTTGTCCTTTAAGATTTTAATTTGTTCAAGTAACTTCTAGTTAAGGTTCCTTAGGCATGATTTTTTTTCCTCCTTTTCAGTTGATTTCTCCTCTTTGAGACCTTGATTTTCTTGCTTTGAATTTGTATTCCCTTGCTTCATGTCTTTTAACTTTCTAATTTTAACCAGTAAATTTTGATTATGATTTTTAATTGTAATATTCCTTCTTCATCTCGCTCTAGTAAGTCTTGGTCCATTTCTTATCTTGGTCTTTGCAGATTCCAGAGAGAGATCGATTGCAGATTTGGAAGAGAGCTTTGCTGGTGAGGACAGGGGAGAGTCTAGCAGGTGGATCGACTCATTCTTTTCATCAAATTGCAGAGGTTAAGCTTCAAATCTGGTATATTCGTACAGAGTGGCACAACGGTGATGAAGGAGGGCCGTACAATCATGTAGAGGCTCACTTTCTAGTTGCTGTTTCGTTCTGGTTCTGTTTTTGAGGGTCTAGAGAGGCCGACGGTTTCATAAGTGTTGAGAGGGCTCTTGGTCAAGATTATTTAGCTGTTGGCAGAAGCCGATTTACTTTGTAAGATTTTTCCATAGTTTCCGTAAATATTGCAAAATCTCGACCACAAGATCGTTTTCCTACCTGGGTTTTCCCGTGGGATTATTGTATCCAAAATAGGTGTGTACATTTGATGTGATTGCCGTCTACTTTACTTTTAGTTTCTGGACATTTATTTCAAGCTTTCTGTATTTAATTTATCGTGAAGAAAAACCCTGAATTATCAGTTAAAGTTAATTTGATTGGTTTAAAGTGTACCGGGTTTAGAATTTTTTCACATGGTATCAGAGCTTGATCTTGAAGAGGCATTATCACTAGTGGTTTTCAAGATCCAATAGAAATCTGAAGTTTCAGGAATGTATCTATGTTCGCCATCTTCTTGCTTAGGTTTCACATAAAAGGAAAAAAATGTAGGGTTTGGAATCGAGGGTTTGAACATACTGTGGTAAATGGCCAAGGAGTTTGAGGGTGGAAGATATTAGGTTAGATGGCCTGTAATTACCTCACTGGAAAGAAAGGATGGAAATGATATTGGAAGTCAATGATGTGTCAAAGCATGCCAGTGACAAGGCAACAACTCCCACAGGTGCAATTGAATTGGTCATCTTGAAGAAAGGTGAGGCTAAGGCCAAGAGCCTATTTCGTATATGTGGGATAAAGGACCATGTGGTCCTACATCTCTCAGGAAAAGTTGAGGCAAAAGACATGTGGAAAGCCATAAGTGACCTCTACCAAAAAAAAAAAATGAGAATAAAGTGATGGTTCTAAGTGCTAAATCAGTGGAACCAAGATGGCCAAAGGTGAGGGGTTGATTCCTTATCTTACCAGAATAACTCAAATTAGAGATGAACTTGCAGCAGTCGGTGAAAAGACTAAAGATCCTGAGCTGGTGCGTATTGCACTAGATGGCTTTACTTAGTCATGGAATCTGTTTTTTCTGTGGTGTGGTAGATCGGGAAAAGCTCCCTGATTGACAACGATTATGGGATGATTTTGTGCAGGAAGAGGTTAGGATTGGTCAAGCAGGACCATCATCTTCAACTCATACAGAGGAGGAACAAGGTTTGGCCTCATGCTGTGCTTAAAAGGAAAAAAAGAAGAGGAAAGGTGAAAAGAAAAAAACATTGACTTCTCAAAAAGTCAAGGCTTCCCAGTCACAGATGGCTACTTGTAATCACAGTGTCCAGAGAGAGTTGAGCTGAATAGCTACAGATGGCAGCTTCCAGCAACAGTGGATGAGCCTAAGCCATTCTTGAGGAGGATTCTCTGCCTATACTTCAGGGCTGTCTAGTACAACTGTTTCCCAACATGTGGTTTGTAGACAGTGGGTGCATCTTATCATATGACAGGGCACAAAGAGTTTTTCACTAGGCTACAGGGAGAGGGAGGCGTAAATCTAGTCATTTAGTTAGGGGATGACATGCGCTACATGGCACGCTGAGCTGGCAATAGTCTCTACCTGGAGGATATGATATGAGGTCACTCTTCCATGTGTGCTGGTGCTGCGTTCCATCAAACCAGGTGGGTCATGTGAGAATATGGACAGGATGATTGGGGTTCTAGAGGAGAAGGTCTATAGGTTACAGGTTCAACTAGGGAGAGCATTAGTGAGTTTCACCATAGATATAGCCTTATAGGTGAGTTGTGGCACAGAAGGATTGGACATATCTATTTTGGTGCTTTGGGCATTTGAGGAAGCAATCGGATTAAGATTACAACGAGAGGCATGACCCTTGCAAGAAATGTGCATTGGGAAAGTATGCTCGCAAGTCATTTCCATCTAGTGAGCATAGATCCAAGGGAGTATTGGATCCTCATATACCGTGAGACGTGATGTGAGGCCGATGAGTGTGAGTCAAGGAGGACGTATATACTTTGTTTCTTTGTTTATTGATGACTACCTGTGAAGACCTTGATCTACATTCCCAAAGTGACCAAGGAGGACGCTTTTGGGAGGTTTCAGAGGTTTAGTGAGCTCCTGCAGGAAACTGTGATCGAGGAAGATCTGTGTCTAAGATCGATAATGGGGAGGCACTCTCCAAGGAGTTCCTATAATCCTCAACAATGGAGTGGTTGAGAGAAATAACAAGATTGTGGTTGGAGCAACACGAGCTATGATCCATGATCAGGGATTGCCATTGTTCTTATCAGAAAAGGCGAGCAGTGTTGTAGTATATTTACAGAATAGGAGTCCCCACACAGTATTGGGGAAGCGGACACTTGAGGAGACGTTTTCAGGTACTAGGCTGTGATGTTCCCAAGAGTAGGCCAATAGGAAGTGACTTATTCATGTGTTCCCGTGAGACTATGGAAGGCTAGGGCACAAACAGGAACAAGATGGAGAAATAAGGGTGAATCTGATACAAATGGATGAATTCAGTTTCAAAAAAGCATAGGAAAAGTCGCTTAAGCTAAATTCAACGGAGAAATAGAAGAAAATAGGTGTTGAGGGGGGACTTAATCAATTAATTATTCACCTAGGAGGAAAAGCGCCTAGCTTATGAGGTCAACAGTGAACTATTAGGTTGGGAATGGTATAAAGGGGGGGAATTCGACCTAATTCCTCAAGATGCATTGTTATGATTCAGCTGCTGAGAGTTCCTGTGAGGAGGAAGAGAGTCGTGACCTACTCCGTGGCTTTGTTGATTTCTGGAGGAAACCACTACTATTGATCTACTGCAAGCTAGAGAGATTACACTCTAGCCTTACTCAGATACCATCCATTTCATCGCGGCTATTCGAGAGAGTATCTTAATGCAGAGTGCTTGGGAATTTAGCCAGTTGAGGCTAAGTGGGAGTTTCGAGGGTCTGGGGGAGCCGTGACGAGGTCCGGAAGTTCGATTGTAGCGTCTCTTCCACTAGTTGAGATCCAGCCAGGGGGCTCAGATTGAGCCATTCCCCATCAGATTCTGACTGTGAAATCTTGCAAGGTGCATCTTCCAACCATTTAGGGTGCAACTCCTTTGGAAGGACATTTGGGGTTGCAAACAGAGCATCAAAACAGATCTGGGGAAACCCTTCCAAACCAGTTCAGCGGAGGCCAGGGTGCTTAGATTGAGACATTTACAGCTAGATTCCGACGGTGGAATCCATTTGGGCGCATCTTAGTGTCCTAGGAGTAAAAGAAACCCTCTAGGGTCCGGGATCTAGTGCCTCGTGAGGACTGTGATCTCATACATCCGACATCTATCCATTTCCAAGTACTAGAGGCCAGTGGCGCTTATTGGAGCAGTCAACAAGATTCCGATGGTCTATCCTTCCGAACGAGTTTTCTTCCACCGTAGCTGCTATTTTCCATTCGAATCGCATTTTGTCGTATCTATCCGCATGCATCAACTGGCTTGCTATCTTCTCCTCAATCAAGTGGGTATTTTATGTTATTTGCTCTTATTCCAGTTGGATTTATCCTTGAGATCTAGCTGATGATTATAATTTATATTTCCAGTATGTTATTGTATTTCCATGCTTGAGTCGCATAATACATGTTATTATTGAGTCGTTGATGTTCTTTACTTCCGCAAGCATCTTTTATATACTGTTTAAAACATAAATACACAACATGCACATTTTGGCCAACTAACATGCATTAATTTAATAAATCCAACATGCACATTCAATAACCTTAAAGATCTCAAACACACAAATCGAAACACATCCAAAACCCTGTGCTACATCAGATCTCAGTAGGACAAAAATAGTAGGATCAAGGATATTTCAGCAGTATCGTATTTAGTCCTCGGGCCAAATTCTCAGGATTAAAGACTATGAGTGCATGTATGACCTGTGATGGTCAGGAGCACGAGGTGATGACATGTCACTTACAACAAAGTAAAGGAAAAGAAGGGCTAGGCTTCATTATCTCTCCTCCTTTCCTCTCCTAGTCTGTGAGGAAGAGGAAGTAGCTACTACGAAACAACAGAATTGCAAGGCCGAGCACGAAGCAGAGGAGGCTAGGTGACAGACGCAGATGCACTGTGAGGGCAAAGGGTAAGACTCTATGGATCTAGATGCACCTCTAAGGCAAAGCACACGTTGATATTAATCTAGTCACGACCATGTCTTAGTCCTTGGTCTGTGAAGCTGATAGGATTACATGGTGGAGCATTTTGGGCATAAGCCCCGGTGATGATATAGGGGAACTCAAAGGGCAGACTCCTAGTCACCACTCGCATTACACCCCTCATGGTAGGATTCCCCGATCAGCTCTGTAGAGGGCACTCCTGTAGCAAGACAGATGCCGGGACATAGCACAGAGACTTCACTCAAGCGCAGAGGACATTGCAGAGCATTGGAGAGGCATGATTAACAGTGATTCCATCAGATACATGACTTTTAGTTGAGCATTATGGGCCTGTGACTCAAGACCGCCCCAGGAGCTTACAGAGGAGGGTCACAGCCGCAACAATAGCAGGGCATAACATTGACTTCATCAAAAAAAGTTGGTAAACTCACCATACCTCTTTCAACGGATCGTCCAAACGCACCAGAGTTTGGGCAATGGCTTGACATTTTATTACAAACTCAACCAGATGATCGAGACAAAAGCCATCAACTTCACTACCCTACACTCGGAGGGTGAGGCACAAGAGTGGTTGTATCATGGATTGCTGACACTGGGCCACAGTCGCATCAACTCCTACAGAGAGTTCACAAAGAGACTAAGGATGATTCGACAGAGGGATCCAGATCCAGTTTCAGTGGATCTAGCCTAGTTGAGACAACCCATACAATGTGAGGCTTCTATCCTTATTTTGAAGTAGCAAAGCATGCTGATGCAGAGGACATCCAGCCCCTCAACGATCATGTTATTCATTAAGGGCCCAAAGAACCCTGAGAGGATGGAAGGCATCAATCTCCCACCGCAGGATGCCATCCCACGCATCTGTGAGATCTAAGGATTCAAAGGCTAAAATCCAACCTTTTCCAAACCTTCAGTACCACATGATTGGGACCAAACCAAAGATTTAGGGAAATGAAAGAGTAAAGAGAAGCCTGATGGATGAGACGAAAAGAGAGCTTTATGATGGTGCTAGCTTTGTCGAATCGCTATAGATCCTGGGTCCCAGCCACGATGCATGGGCAAGGGAGGAGAGATCTACTATATTGGAGGTGGCTGCAGCATACAAGTGGGATAAAGGAGGAGGAGCAGATGTAGCTGAGTCCACTCACCTCGTGAGGAGGAGCCAAAGCAAGCTGAGGTGTAGCCTCTCAGAGACTAATGACATCATGGGACTCCACTCCACTGGAAAGTTGTTCCACAGCCCTCCCCGAGCAGCTAGCATCGAAACCAGCTAGGGCAAGTGGAGTCATAGCTGCACTTTGGTGTGCCTGTGCACTACACTCCTCCTGGACATGTGTACTATTCAAAAGCAAATTGTGCAATCAGCCTGATAGATGCAGGGGCAACCCACAACTTCACCGACGCTTCATTGGTATCGAGACGCGCCTTCAGACAGAGGATTTTGAGGGATTTGATGTCGCAATAGCAGATGACCATATAGTGGAGTGTCTAGACAAAGTTTCGGACTTGTAGATAAAGTTAGGCAACTACACGTTGAGAGACACATTTTATGTGGGTTGACCTATCGAATGTGATGTAGTTTTGGGAGTCTGCTGGCTGATCACTTTGGGTAAAATCACTCACTCAACTACTCAAACCTTAGAGATGGATCTTGGAAGATAGTGATTTTGAAGAGGGTTGTCCTAAGGGCAAGGCCTATTGTGGGCACCTAGGGATGTACCCTACTAAGAGGATGGAGAGGATCTCTGTGCATGGGGAGGCAGCAACATTTCAGTCACAGAGTAAGCCCTTGATCACTACACTCATGATTCAGGGCCTATTAACAAAGATTTATGTGACAAGAACTTGTTGGGAGGACATCAACAATTTTTTGGGTCGATTTTGCTGGATCACCATTTAGCACCTATGGATCACCCATGTGCCATGAAGAGATGCATCGCTAGGATGCCTATGTTATTGAAGATTTTTGGTTCTACAAAGCTGCGTTTGGCCCAGCACTTATTTTTATACTTGGAATTTCCGCACCCCTAAGTGGGTCAATAATGTAATAGGTCCTGCATGAGTCATGTGTCTAGGCTGGCCACTTTGGCACGGCTCAATCGAGAGTTCCTTCTAATTGAGGGTTTTTATCCTTAGGTTATCAATAAGGCTGAAAATCCCAACTGATTTCCCTTGAGTTTTCCCTCGCACTTTACATATGTCCTCCAAAGTGGAACTTACTTTGCAAGCAATTTATGTTTTGGTAACTATATAGGAATTCATTGTAAAATGACTCATGCAAGACATCATAGAAACAAGAGCTAATGGCACCCCCGGCCCGAAAGCTTGTGTCATTAGGAGTCAGTAGGAAGCCTTCCCAGCCTAAAAACTCATTTGTTTTTTGAGTAGAGTTAGAGGTGAGGTGGCTAGGATGGGTTAGGAAAGGGAGGAGGGAATAAAAGATATTTCAATCTAATTCCACTTAATTAATGGTAATGTTAAATCTTAAAGTAAAAGTGACATTCATTTTTATCATTTTACTTAAATTTTAACATTACCATAAATTGTTTCAGGGATGCTCTGAGAGTGGTTCCAATTCTCATTGGACTCTTTTACATGGAGAAGGTAGAATTTTAGGTCTCATGCAAAATTCAACAGACTTAACAACTTTCAGGATTTCAAGAATGGCAAGATTGCAATGTTTCCACTGGATTCTATCATGTATGAGGTATGGAATCAACATTTAATCAAGAGAACTAATCCCTTTATGTAATTCCTTTATTGTTTGTGGTATCAGATTGTTCAACTTTGTCACGTAATTTCAGAAAATCTACCTTCACTTCGAAGTATAAACTCTTCTCTTTGTCAAGCCGTGGTCGTGGACTTAGTGGTGTATGCACACTAACCGCCTTTGTATATACAGCAGAGAGAAGAGTGGTTAAGGAAAGATAAATATGTGGGATGTGTTTCTTCATGATATAATTTGAAGTTTGAACAATGCTGTTGAGTTGGAATTATTATAATTTGGATCTAGAATGAACTAGTGCTAGAGTCAATCACTTTTGATGATGGTGGATCTCTGAGGTCATTCCTCTGCTATCAACAAATGCACTGATTGTACTGGGATATGGGAGGAGGAGGAGGATGGAGGATGAAGAAGAGGGAAGATGCCAATCTTGATGATTATGACATGGAGGACTCTAGAATCTAGTAATTGCTAGAATCTAGAATCTAGATGGTTGATGCTCGAATGATTAATCATTGATGAACTATGTAGTATGGATGTCATTTCTATCTATATTGATGTACAATTATGCATGTTTTCATATATTCTGCAACTAATTTGTCTTTCTACATATTTTTTCGAATATAAACGCAATATATATAAATTTTTTTATATATATATAATAGACGCTTCCGGGATGCTTCGCTTCCGAGGATTTTTTGAAAATGACGCTCCCGACGCTTCGCTTCCTAAAAACGCTCCCGCTTCGCTTCGCGCTTTGGCAACATTGCATAGAAAGTTTCGCAGAATTCCGTCGAGTTTAGGTTAGTTTTTTTTAATTAATTAATTTTTAATTAAATTTCCCTAAGTTTGGAGGTTTAATTATTTAATTAATTAATTATGTTTGAGCAAATATTGTAAAAACTGGATCCTTGGACTTTTGATAGGGGTATTTGTGCTCAAAAGAAATGTAATAACACCTCCTACATCCTTGGACCAAGTTTCAGCTCGGTCGGACAACTTTAGCCATGGGTTAGTCCACCTAGAGTGTCAGTCAGTCTATAACAACAATTTTAATTGCTAAAGTTTAAACATGGCATGATGTAAAAATTGTAATAATGAGTTAGATGATGTGAAATGTTGAAATGATTGTTAGAGAGAGACCCCCTAAGCATAACCTTAGCCTCCCAAACCTTTTCAACCTTGTCTGACCCTTTTTCGAACCCCCCCACTCAAAAGTTGCGCCCCCCTAGGGGGAATTGACGTTTTTCACTTTTTAATTAAATTCTGACTTTGGTGTGGCCCCCTCTCCTAAGTTTTCTCTTCATTTAACCTTCTTTTAATCCCTAGTAGTGATCCTTATCACTCCAGCTCACCCATACTTGAGTTTGGGTTGAATTTTGACCAAGAGGAGCGCTCTCCAAGAGAGTTACACCCTCTTTTTCCTCTCTCCAATAAAAGTTACGTTTTTTGTTGTGAGGTGACTCTTCACCTTTCTTTGGCACGGATCCCATGCCTTTCCCTTATCCTTTGTGTAATCCCCATACCTCACACTCTTTTCTAGCCTCTAATCTCTTCTCCTCATCCCTAGAGGTGCGCCCTCCAAGAGTGGTGCACCCTCCCTCACCTTGAAACTCAACAAATAATTATTTTAAAAATTATTTGAGCCTTTTCATATTCTTTGGCACGAATCCCACACCTCCTCCATGCCATTAGATCTATCTAAATAATTCTTCTATTTTTCTACACCCTAGATCTATTGTGCAAGCCCTAGGAAGTGTGCCATAGCCTTGAGATCTACTATATTGCTTGGTGGTGGACACTTGGCTTAGATCCAAGAGAGGTAGGTTTGCCTCTCTAAGTATAAATAGATCCCTTTTCTCTCCCCCAACCTAC
>SNQJ01S0206728.1:0-16179 GCA_010110895.2 Picea sitchensis
ATATTTCATACAAATGCACATTTGGGCATAAGTAATATAACACCCTATTCACAAGCCTTTATGACACACCGTCAATGAGAAGGGAATATCTAGACCAGAGTTGTCTATTTAACCCAAGCCGTTTGGGATAATCTACCCTGATGGGTTTTATGGCTATGTTAGCCAACTAGGATCCTAAGATAATTAAAAGATGTAAACAAACTAGATGTAAAATACTATCAAACAATACATTAATACAATTGCTTAACTAATAGTAGTATTATATACAATAGATATGTACAATTAAAATGTTTAAATAAAGCCTCGTGAAAATGATTTGTTTTCAACTAATGGATTGAAAAAAGATGAAAAATAAAAAGAACAAATTTTATACTATAAATGACAAAATAATAAACAGTGAATGAATAAGATTATAAATGATATAGCGTTAATGGACAAAACATTTAACATTTAAATAATGTAATCATTATTCATTCGCAAATCAACAAATCAAATAAAATATAAACTAACTAACCTGACGTTGATCAGTAGTACTAAGCTAGATTCATATTGTTGTGTTTGTATAAGCTCCACTTAACCCATGTCAAGTATAAATATATGAAAAAATCAAGAATGATACTTTTTGAAACAACTCAAGGAAGTATTTTATATTTCAGAATGAATCTATGATAACATAAAGACAAATAGATTTTATCTCATGTGACGTTAAAATGTCCAATAGATGAAACCAAAATAAACTCCAACTTTCAGTAAATGGTATTAACAACTACCCAACATTAGATGTAAACTCAAAATGCATAGATAAATGATCAATCACATATATTAAAAGAAGCAAATATAATCAACCATGTAAAGAAAAACATAACATGAAAAGTTATATGTAGAACCGTCTAAAGCTAGTTCAATACAAATAAAATTTCATGACCAAAAATTATATGAGAAACAATAATAACATTTCATAGTCTACAAAAGGATGAACGAAATCCAAAAAGTAAATTGTATCCCATATAGTTTCAGAAAAATAAGTCCATCATAAGGTTCAAGAGGAATTGGGATAATATACTCTTAAAGATTGACAAAATTAATACATAAGTGATAGCAATTAATCATGTATTGATAAAACAGACTAAAGCTAATTTATATCAATTCATAATCAATTACTCAAAGAATATGAAAATATTATAATGAAAATAAAACTATTTTACTAACAGGAAAAAAACATTAAGAAATCTGGAATTTCATATTCTTCTTTGAAAATACTGGTCCATTCTCCCAAATCTCCAACCATCTGTTTCTCTCGAAAAAGAAAAAGTTTAGAAAATAAATAATATACAAAAAAAAATGGATAAAAATCTTCTTCTGAATTTTTTGGATCTCATGGGCTCTGAACTTTCTCATTTATTTATGCCATGAATAAATAGTGTGGGCATCACTAATAATTTCCACCACCTGAAATGTTTATCGTAAAGAGACAAAACCATCTCTCAAATCGTGCATTTGTTTGGGAAAAATATCACGAGAAATCTAAATGGGTCCATTCTGCATATGTGTTTTCAACCGTTTATTCATATTCCTCACGGTTTTGTTCCAATGAGCCCCGCAAAATTGTTTGTTTGTTCTTGAACGCATTTCCAAATCTTATGTGTTGTTGCTCATAAATTATTTGCAGCAATCCAATATTATTTTTGGATCAATTATCTTGAACATATTTAGATAATAAAATCAATCCATGATAAGATCCGTACCAAATAAATGATAATAGAAACCTTTGAAGCAAAAATAAACCAAATTAGTAACCTAAAAATTGTGAATAAAAAAAATATAGAACAATAAAATTAAAATGAATTTAAACTAACTATAAGTTCTAAACAAATATTGTTTATATTTTCCCTTCAAATATGATATTAAAATTGTAGAATCTTCAAGTTGAGGGAGAGGAAAAAAATATTAATTTTGGGTTTTCACAAAACCAAACAAATCATAGATAATTATTTTTTTATTTTTTATTTTTATTTTGAAATGAGATACAATATGACAAGATAATTTAATTAATTAAACCTACCAAATGATTTTGTGAAAATGATTGGTAATGACCAAAAGACAAAAACATAATCATAATTTAAACGAAAGTAAATAGTTGATAAAAATTAGTGTTTTTGTTTAAATTAAGATTTCTATGTTCATCTCTCCCTCATTCAAATTGGATCAAATGTGAAACAATGTCATAGAAAATGTGTGACGCAATAAACTTTCCTCCTGTAAAATTATTTTTATTAATCCATGTATTCAACCAAGCCATTCTCATAGCAGATAAATTCAATAAGGAAGAGGTAATAACCAACTCCCAAATTATGAAGCTCGTCTATCAACATCAAAACTTTGTAGAAAGAAAAAAGAAATGGCATTTGAATGTCATGAAATTCAAACCAAACAAAATAAAAGAATATATACTCAAACCAACCTCGAAACAAAGAAAACCAATACCAATCCAATCAAGTCAGGGGGAAAAAAAACATACAAAGAATCCAAGTAAAATTTCGAGGGACCCTAAATTTTGATTAAAAATAAAGAAGGCGGTTGTTGGGGTCCAAGAAAAGGGTGAATCACTGGGCGAAGCAGTTATCTTTGATCTGCTAAGCCTTCATCTTAGGAAGAAAAGAATAAGACTTGAAAAATGATTTAAGCTCCCTGAAATAAATTCACTTTGAGACCATATAGTATTAGGATAAGCTCAGTGTTACAACCAGACAATAGAATTTGCTTTGTAGGGGATTATAAACTGAAATAATTTCTTAATCAAAGAGTCACGATGCTCATAAAAGGAATTCAATATCGTTGACAAAGACACTATTGTCAGGAGGCGTCCATAGCCTCTGAAGGGATGTCATTTAACCCACTCAAACTCTTTAATCTCAACCAATAGTTGCATCCACATGATGTATACTTCCATAAAAGTTAATTTAAAATAATATACCTTCTACCTCTCGACCCAACATTTCTTCATTGCGAGTAGGCCTGTTCAGTATCCTGATGAAGTTGTCTTGGTATCATGTGTGCATTTATCCACTGGCAGAGAGCTTGTTCAGTACCCCGATGGGTTTACACACACTTCCCACACTTAAGTTCTTTCAACCCTCTTATTCCACTTTTAAATAATAATACAATTATAGATTTATTGATGACAAAGAGAGCGGGGTGATACTTGAGCTTAATTGCAATGCGAGTGAATAATTGATCATGTTATTTATTTGCTTTCAAAACTGAAAGTTTTATCATGGTTTAGAGATATTAAATTTCATTTAAGAAATCATCTAGAGAATGGGGAAGCAATTAAAAGTGATTCCTTAAGAGTATGGATGACGTAAAAAGTTTAAATATCATTGTAATTCTCAAATATTTAAACCACTTCTGTAGTGTAATACTCTGGCAAAGACAATTTGAGGACAAAATGAAAGTAACAATTGACTTAAAAATCAATTGTATGAGCTATATCTTAATATCAGGACCTCTTTGAACTATTTCAAATTGCTTGAAAAAAACAGGTCTTGAAATGATTTCTTCCTTCCGACGATTTATCTTGGGTCAATAATATAATGATTCAAAAAGAAAAACAAGAAAAACAATTCAATCTGTAACATCTCGCTCTGGCGCACTGAGTGAACTTATTCTTTGAGGACACTTGCTCGCAAGTGATCCAGATTATTATGCTATTAAAATTTTTGATTTTGATTATGAGGCGTTATGGATGATGACATGTTGTTTTTCATCTCGACATAGACAGGTGCTATTGACTTGGTTCTACTGAGTTTGCAAGATTTTGGTCCTAGTGGATGCAGAGGCATCGATGGAACCCTTGGACTCCAAATCGATTCAGGGAGTGTACCATTGGGGTTTGATTGTTTTATTATGATATTAGTGCATCTGATTAGATGGTATGATATGGATATGTTTTGACATGATTTGTTGATGATGCAGGATGACGATAGCTTGCCGACCAAACTCACATATGGAATAAAGGGGTCAAGCACGACTACCAGATATGTTGAGGGAGAGGTGTGTACAACAACCCTGCCACAACCTACTAGCACTCCTGCTGTGGCACGAACTGTAGGTTAACGATTACCTAGTTCGGGAGGACCCACGATGCTGTGAGGGTAGACTAGGACAGTCGCTCATGATGATTCTAAGTGGCATGCAATAAGGCGAGGGCCTTATTCCTTAGAAGCCCTTAGTCTCCCACAAGTTCACCTGACCGAGTATTGACTCCAGGGGTTATAGATGTATACCAAGTCAGTGAAGAGGTGAGTGGCACCCTTGGAGCACGTAGTGTGTCCTGAAGGGCACGTCACACAAAGGAACAAAGATGCAAGTGGCACCCTTGGAGCATGTACTGCATCCTGAAGGGCACGTCGCGCAAAGGAATAGATGAGGCGAGTGGCACCCTTAGAGAACCTGGTGCGTCTTGAAGGGCACTATGCGTTGTTGATGATAGAGGAATGAACCTAGATGGCCTTAGGATGCATAACAAGTTTAGTATTTTTAAAAACAATTTCCCTAATTAAATGTCGCCCAGTACAAAATTTAAGTTCTAAGTCTAAATTACGCTAGGGGTAAAATTTTGTCTACCTTTAAAAAAATAATAAATAAATAAAATAAAATAAAATAATAATAAGTAAAATAAGAACAACTTAAATAATATTTATGAACTTCGTTAAATCTTCTAACATGAAGGGAGTAAGAAATTTAATTTATTCATAAAAAGAAAAATAAAAAAAATTTGTTGATATAAAATGTAAAAAGGGAAATTAATTGTTTTATCTTTTGATAAATTAAAATATACTAATTAAATGATAAAAGGGAAAAGGGGTTAAATTCCACACCTACCTTTCTGAGTTCTACCTAAAAAGGTGGGGAAAAAAATAAAAAAATAGGAAACTAGGGAAAAGAGGTAACATAAAAAGGGAAAAAGAGGGACTTAAGGGAAAAAACAGAAAGTCAACTTAGTAAAGATTCTACCATTTAAGAACTTTCTAATTTTAAACTGAATTAGCAATTTCATAATAGAGAAAGCCTTTAAAACCTGTAAGGGAATTTGGGGACACCTAGGAGTGATTCTAGGAGTAACTCTAGGTGGGTGAGGGAAACAAGATAGTTAATTAATTAAAGAAATTAAATAATGGAGGAATGAAGGGGATGGGTGACACTTGTATGGAGAAGAATTTTTAGGAATTTAATTTTAAAAACTCTAATTAAATGAGATTTTAGGAAAGGGAGGAAGTTTGAAACTCTATAAAATGATGGAAGGAGATGGAGGAAGGGGAATCTTCTGTTTGCATAATGTTACGCTGCAGAAATATTGACTTGACTAATTTACTTGTGGGAGTCGGGATACCCAGCTCGGAGAGGAGTGGTAGATCGACCTTGTGAGGCAATCTGGGAGCTAGACTAAATCTCTGGAGAGTGTGCGTGGCCCCTTTATGGCTCGGGGGGCTAATGGGGGAAGAAGAGTACCCCTAACATTGGTTGGGAGCTACCAGTAAAGTCTCGACGGTCGGAGAGAGGGAGTTGCACGGAGCGCACAGACATCACTCAGAGCAGGTGAACAAGCAACGGTACACTTTCTTCATTCGAATGGTAAATTATTGTAGGTTTTATGATTGGATCTGCATGTTAATTATGTAAGTAGGATTTGTTATTTAGGAAGCTATTGAAATGCATGGATGTAGTACTATTATGTGGAAGGAAATCCTGCTTGGTGAGGTTACATAATGTTGTAAATGTACTTGGTAAATGAAATTTGTCTTCCTATCCCATGGGTATTTATGATATTAGACCATGTTAGATCCATTGTTATGGTTCCATTGTGTATCAAATGATATTTTAGAGGAAGTTCCTTCTAGGCCTCCAGCAATACTAATGTTATGTTTTTTTTTATATATATAGATAGGGAGTTTCTGAATGGAATGCAGTTAGTTGGGTTCTATGCTATTCGTAAACTTAACCTACAAATGTATCATCCAATTCTACCTAATTTTTTAGTAGGACCATGTAGGCATATAGGTTTTAGGCATGATGCTTGACTTGCATTTCTAGACAAAGATGAAAATATCTGTCTTCGACCGTATTCTAGAATTTTCAATATTGACAAATTGACGATGAATAACTTGAACTCCCAAGCCTTCCTCAGTTTGAATGAAGGGGAAAATGTACACGGTTATTCAAACAGTGGTGGTACCTTGTGTTTATAATAATCATACATTGTGAATGGGCTGTGATGGTTGTGAACTATTGTTTGCATCAGTGACTGCCCCATAATATGGGTCAATTTAAGAACAATAGCTTAAAATTAAATTTATGTCAAGAGTTTACCTTAAAAAAAATCTTTTATAAATATATTCTCCTAAGAGATTTTATCTTGAGATTATCTAAGGACATCATTTAGAATCTATCCTTCTATATTTATAATAATGGAATTTTTTTTGTGTCTGCTATTATTGGGGAAATGCATTCTGCAAATCTTTTTACTGGGCGTTTAATTTAACTGAGCAAACTGTTTTGAGAATTTATCTCCAACAATTCTTTTGACCCGATCTCTCCATGGTTATACCTTCATATTTCTTCTTTTCCAGACGGAGATGGCTACCCTGTGTTTACTGAACCGTTCTGGACAATGTTTAAACATTGGGCCCTTACTTTACCTCTTTTATTAAATGGATTTTACCTTTCACTCTTAAATCTTGTAGTTTTATTCGAGGGCGTAATTGTGCTCAGGAAAACTCTCCATTGACTGGTGTTTTCCCTCACGTCGTCGATTATTTGTTAGAATTTATTTCACCTCCAGTTGCCTTGAGCAACGTTTAATTGATCTGCATAGAATCTCAATCGATTATCCATGGAAATCATGATGTACCAATTGCCATTGAAAACTATATATAGACTGTTAACATTATCCTACAGCCCACCTGAATTTTCTGAAAGGTTCTACACCCTTGGGCTATGATTGTCACTCACATTGGCAGCGAATTTCCACACCAAAACTATCACAATGAAATGTTAACTTGCAGGGTGTGACAGTGGGCTGACTCATGCGTGTAAGCATTTTTTTAATTCACTGGATAACGTTGTTGCTATCATAAGTTTACCCTTAATATCTCCACTTGCCTGCATTGAGAGCATGCCCTGTTCTTGACAGCCTGCATTAACCTGTGCCTCACTTTAGCTTAGACAACCAGCTAATGATTCAACAATTATACCTGAATTTTTCCCCTGCCCTGAGTCCTTACCTTTATTTTAATTTTATTTTTACCTGATAGAAAATATTATTAATGTCTTATTAACTACTTTTTATTTAAAAAAAAGAAAATTCCTTGTTATTTGCTTTACATTAAATGTTGGTTATTTGTTCTTAAATGCTTTGTTCTTCGCTTCATTATTCATTTTAAGGGTAGCATTCTAGTTAATATGGTTGCATTTAAAAGCCTAATGATTGTAAATTAATGGCTAAATCATAAGTTAGACAATCTAGTTAGCTTTTAATTAATGATTAATATATGAGTACATTATAATAATAAATGTATTATTTGATGTAATATAAATTTAAATATATTGATGGTTCTCTTATTATTTTGAGAACAAGTTTTAAAAAAAAATAGTTTGTTATATAATTATATTATTTGTTTTACTATTGGTATACATGAATTTGTTTTATTGTTCTTTTTCATAGAAACTAGCCATTTTTGTATATTATATTTGAATGTGATTTTGTCCTTGTGACAATTGTTTTTCAAAAGAGATAAAAAAAAATAAAAAAATAAAAAAAATAAAATAAACTTCTTCATTATTTGCTATCATTTTAAAGTTAATATTAATGGCTTTTATGTTGTAAATGCCATATACACCTATCAGTAGTGGTACTCAAGTTCCATTATTTATTAGAAGTTTCTTCCCATTGGTAGGGTTATGAAAGTGACTTTGAAAATGTGTTTCTTAATTTTCATTTCATTGAGAGCATGGCACTTAATAATGAAAAATCCCTCGTGTTGATTTTCTTATGTAATACTTTGATTGAAAACTATACACATATCAAGAATATTGATAAGTTCGTTTGATATAGATTTTAATTTTGTGTAATTGTCTGGGGTGTGTGGGGTTGTTAAGATGAATATCCTTAGCTTAGTAAGCTTGGTCTTCTTGTGTCGGGTGAGATGTAGACACCTCCTTGTTCCTCAGAACAATCGCCAACCCTAAGACCTTAAATGGTTAAAATCGATGGGAACCTGGGCTTGAGTGTTTCTTATGTGTCCTTGAGGTCCTAACCATTCCAGGGTAGGACAGGCGGGTAGTCATTCTTATTTTTGTTGATTGAATGTCGTATATTGCTTCCACGTGACTGATGTGCTTCTATGTTTGTTCATCATGTTGTTGTTGCATGAGTTGCTTGCGCCTTGTTCATCGTCATGTTGCTTTGTCAATTATAATGACATCATTACCTTCACACACTCACAAACACAAAAAAGAAAACATTCTCACTTGTTATGTGAGGCTTCTGGTCATGATGAAAACAGAGGTTCCTTACATGTGGTATTAGAGCCGGTTCAACCCATGACTTGGGATTTCTATGGATTTCATTGATATGATTGATTATACTGTTGTTGATAGAGTTGACTTGTGTGCGTTCAGGTAATCATGGTTAGAGGATGTCGTGGAAGCATATGACGAGGTGCTAAGGGAGGAGGCGTGACTCTTCCAGAAGCATCCACACCTGAGGGAACTAACCCCCAGGGAGATGAGCAAGTTATCAAACATGAGTAGATAGCAGTTGGTGATGTATTCAGAATGATGAGATCCTTTTACCATGTGTCTGAGGCACTCATCATCCATTTGGACAGAGATGAGGCCAGGGTGCTAGCACCCACTGAGGTTCCAGCACGCATTCCAGTCGATACTGGTAGCATTCACCGTGAACTCAAGAAGGTCAAATTTCTCAAGTTCTTTAGTGCCCCAGATGACACAACTGTCGAGGCATGGTTGGAGAACATGGCGATGTGCTTCGCACTTCATGATTATACCTCCAACATGAAGGTCCGCATGGCAGTATTTCAACTGAAGTGGAGCGTTCTTCTATGGTGGAAGATGATCCTATCGCAAATGACCATGGCCGTCGAAGATGTGTCATGGTAACTATTCGAGGAACGATTCCGAGAGAGGTACCTTTCAGAGGAATTCATTGAGCATCAATTCAATGAGTTCAACACCTTACGATAGGGAGGTCGTACAGTGCCCAAGTACAAGGCCTATTTTATGGAGCTTCTCTGGTATGCTCTGCACCTTAACACTGAGAAACTTAAGGTCAACAGGTTTGTGTTAGGCCTTAACGACAACATACGTACAAAGGTCAGGATTCTAATTCCTCAAAACTTGCATGATGTCATCCAAAAGGCCCTCATAGCAAAGGAGGAGCTTATCAGCAAGGGTTAGACCAGGAATCTAGTGAGACCAACAGGGCAGGCATCATCTGGAGCATAGCAGCATCAGACACCAGCCAGACATACGTCGGGATATCGTGGCTTCTATAGGGGATCCACTTTCACTACACCACGGTGACTGACACCTCAACAGTGGACACCTTATCGGGGACCAACGCATCAACAACATCGTCGACCGCCACAACATCAGTTTAGGCCTGTTCAGCAGAACAGACCAGGATTCCAGGCCGGTGGGCTGTCATCTTCTACTTCAGGTACTAGGACTATTGGGCCGAAGAAGGGGTGTTGGACATGTGGGGAGCCACACTACCAGTGCGACTACCCTGTGGAGAGGACTAGAGCATCCAGATCAACCAGACCCACTACCATGGGAGATATTAGCAAGGCCCATCGGATTCATGCAACACCGAATAATCGCCAGGAAGAAAACCAGTCGACTATTCTTGAGACAACAGATACTGTCGTTGACCATACCCTTAGTATTTTTATATATCCCAGTGCTACAAAGAGTTTCATTTCTGGTGCAGTGCTAAAAATGATTAAGGTAAAGGCAGTCAAACAGGATGAGTTTATCTTCGTAGAGATGGCCTTGGGAGCCAAACAAAAGGTTGGAGGAAAGGTTACGAGCTATATCCTTAACCTGGGAGAGTTTGTCACAAGGGCCAACCTGTACGTCACGATCCTAGGATCGTATGATGTCGTGATTGATATGGACTGGTTGGAATTGCATGAGGTGATACTTAACTGTAAGACAAAATGGTTGATCTTGGTCGATGACAAGGGATAGAGATGGGTGATTGTAGGACGAAACCAGGGAATTTCCATGAGATTCATCTCTTTCTTGAAACTTCGGAAGAGCATGCGCAAGGGGTGCAAGATTTATACGATCCTTGCGTTAAATGAGAAAGGAGTAGCGAAAGGTTTAGAACACGTTCTGATGGTGAGAGAGTTTGTAGACGTATTTCTAGAGGAGTTACCTGGGATGCCCCCAGAGAGGGATTTGGAGTTTACTATAGACCTAAAATCGGGGACTAAACCAATAGCAAGAACGCCTTATCGGATGTCGACTCCGGAGTTACAAGAGTTGAAAATGCAACTGAATGAGTTCTTGGACTTGGGTCTGATACGTCCTAGTGTGTCACCGTGGGGTGCACCTGTTATTTTCATATGAAATAAGGATGGGTTGTGGAGGATTTGCATTGACTATCATCAATTGAACAAGGCCATGACCAAGAATCAGTATCCGTTGCCGAGAATTGATGATCTGTTCAATCAAATGAAGGGTGCGACGGTGTTCTCCAAGATCGATTTGCGATCAGGGTATCACCAGTTACAGATCAAGGAGGATGACATCCCTAAGACTTCCTTTAAGATGATGTTTGGACATTACAAATTTACTATTTTACCTTTTGGACTGACAAACGCTCGAGGGGTATTTATGAGTTTGATGAATGGGGTGTTCCATGAGTACTTGAACAAGTTTGTCCAAGCATTCATTGATGATATTTTGATATACTCTCGGATGACGGAGGATCATGATGAGCACTTGCACTTGGTACTACAGTGTCTGCAAGAGAATAAACTATATGGTAAGTTGTCCAAATTCTCTTCTTATCAATCAAGGATTCACTACTTAGGGCATGTCATCTCTGGCGAAGGCATCATCGTGGATCCAACAAAAGTCAAGGCTATCATGGAATGGCTTGTGCCGATGAATGTCATGGAAGTGCATAGCTTCATGGGATTAGCAGGATACTATCGATGGTTCATAGAAGGGTTTTTGAAGATAGAAAATCTGATCACGGAAATGCAGAAGAAAAATAAGAAGTTTGTTTGGACCGAGAAATGCGTGGAAGAATTTTGGAGGCTCAAGGAGCTGTTGACAACATCACCGATACTAAAGGTCCCTGACATGGACACATAATTTTTGTATGCACTGACGTATCCAAGGAAGGCTTAGGCAGAGTCTTGATGCAAGACGGACGAGTGGTCGCTTACATTTCGAGGAAACTGAGAAGGCATGAGGAAAACTATGCGACGCACGATTTGGAGTTATTAGCCATCGTATATGCCTTGAAGGTTTGGAGAAACTACCTTGTTGGACAAAAATTTGAACTAAAGACTGACCATTATGGAATACAAAACATCTTTACACAAAGAAACCTAAACGCACAACAACGGTGTTGGTCGGAATTGCTTAGCAAGTACGACTTCGAGATTACTTATATAAAAGGAACAGTGAATTGAGTGGCAGATGCTTTGAGTTGGAGACCACACATCTTTTTGGTGTTTCCTCTTTAGATGAATCTACGTGAAAATATTCTTACTTTACATCGTAACGATGACTGGTACAAAGAGGTCGAGGGTTTTATGGGAAAAAACACAATGGTGGTACCACGATTTGCAGGATTTTCGTTTGATAGTGACAATTTATTGGGGTTTAAAAATCATATCTACGTACTGTTGAACGATGAGTTGAAAATGTTGATCCTGAACGAGGCTCATAGAGAGATTTACATGGCTCACTCGAGAGTCATGAAGATGAGGGAAGACCTTAAACCCTTACTTTTCTGGAAGGCAATGAAGGCAGACATAGTCAACTATGTGACAAGATGTCTAGAATGTCAGCAGGTAGAGGCTAAACATAGACACCCAGTAGGATTACTACAACCACACACTATTCCTGAATCAAAATGGGAGGTTATTTCGATGGATTTTGTTGTTGGATTTCCATTGACGGCAAGGAGACATGACTCATTTTTCGTAGTAGTAGACACTCTGACGAAGAGTGCTCACTTTATTCCTGTGCGTATGACGTATCAAGAACCCGACATAGCTAGAGTTTTCATCAGTGAGATTGTGAGGCTGCTTTGCATGCCTAAGAGGATTATATCCGATCGAGGATCGGTGTTTACAGGACGATTTTGGACGAGTTTCCAAGAGGCCTTGGGAGCCCAACTTAAATTTAGTACTATATATCACCTGGAGACTGATAGGTAGACTGAATGGATGAACCAAATGTTGGAAGACATGTGGCACATGTACGTGATGGACCAACAAAAGCATTGGGAAGAATTTTTGCCACTAGTGGAGTTCACTTACAGCAACAACTACCAGAGCACCATTAAGATGGTTCCTTTTGTGTTTCTTTATGGGAGACTGTGTCAGACGCCTTTGAGTTGGGATCAACTTGTGGATAGGGTCCTGGTGGGACCAGAAGCGATCCAAGAAATGGAAGATAAAATGAAAACAATAAGACAAAGGATAAAAGAAGCATAGGATTGACAGAAGAGTTATGCCGATGCACACCATGTCGATCGTAGTTACGAGGTCGATGATTGAGTCTTCTTGAGGGTTAAACTGCACAAGAGTTCGATCAAGTTTGGAAAGGGAGCTAAACTCTCTCCTAGGTTCGTGGGACCTTTCAAGATTGTGGAGAGAAATGGGCCCATGGCCTATCGACTAGCCTTGCCTGATTCTTTGAGGCATATGCATGATGTTTTTCATGTATCTGTTTTGAGACATTATATTATTGATCCTACACATGTTATTGACATGAGTTCCTTGCAGGTATCGGACGAGGGAGTGCTCATGGCTGAGCCAGTCCACATATTGGATCATCGCGTTCGGCAGCGACGACGTCGAACGATAGATCAGGTCAAGGTCAAGTGGGACAATTATATTCCTCACTTGGCGACCTGGGAGGATGCATATGATACTGTGATACACTTTATTTTCAACATATATACTGTGAAAATTCAGGACAAAGTTTAGACCAAGAGGGGGTGTATGTAACATCCCTCTCTAGCGCACTGAGCGAACTTATTATTTGAGGACACTAGCTTGCTAGTGATCTAGATTAGTATGCTATTAAAACTTTTGATTTTGATTATGAGGAATTATGGATGATGACATGTTGTTTTTTTGTCTCGACATAGACAGGTGCTATTGACTCGGTTCTACTGAGTGTGCAGGATTTTGGTCCTCGAGGATGCAGAGGAATCGATGGAACCCTTGGACTCTGGATCGAGTCAGGGAGTGTACCATTGGCGTTTGATTGTTTTACTGTGATATTATTGCATCTGATTAGATGGTATGATATGGATATGTTATGACATGATTTGTTGATGATACAGGCTGATGATAGCTTGTTGACTAGACTCACATATGGAGTAAAGGGGTCACGCATGACTACCAGAGATGTTGAGGGAGAGGTGTGGACAACAACCCTGCCACAACCTACTAGAACTCCTGCCATGGTTTGACTATAGGTTAACGATTACCTAGTTTGAGAGTACCCACGATGCCACGAGGGAAGACTATGACAGTCGCTCATGATGATTCTAAAGGGAGCACAATAAGGCGGGGGCCTTATTCCTTAGAATTCCTTAGTCTCCCACAAGTTCACCTGGAAGAGTATTGACTGCAGGGGTTATAGATGTCTACCAGGTCAGTCAAGAGGTGAGTGGCACCCTTGGAGCACGTAGTGCATCCTGAAGGGCATGTCACGCAAAGGAGAAGAGATGTGAGTGGCACCCTTGGAGCATGTAGTACGTCCTGAAGGGCATGTCGCACAAAGGAACAAATGAGGTGAGTGGCACCCTTGGAGCACTTGGTGCATCCTGAAGGGCACATCGCGTTGTTGATGTGTTGGCATCCAATTCATTTTTTTAATTGCTCTTAAAAAACGCTTCCTACACCCCTTGTCTCATTAATGACAAATCATCGTCGCATTGTGCTTCTAGACATTTGTTTCATTTTTGCGACAATTACAATTTGGTTTCGATTTGATTTTCACAACTGAAAGTGTGAAAATACCTCTTTCATCGTTTGGACTGTAGTCGTCTTTTATTGATTTCTCCAAAAGACACTTGACCATTGGTTTATCACATGACTGCAAAAGATTTTTCAAACTTGTGTCCTTTAGCATACCCTTACCTTGATTGCACATTTGGATCTGTTTGATTACTAAGCCTTTGAGCATGAAGATTTACTGGTTTTATTTTGATCTTATAAAGGTTATGATGGATTTGGTCTTATATGATTTTATTCTTATTGATATAGGCTTTTGACTCATTGATTATATGAGAAATTCTTGATTGCAATGTTCTAAAAACTTTGGAATGCAAACATTTCATTGTGCAACGAATGCGTTGGTAAATTTACAAGGTCAATTTGAGAAATAGCAATATTTTGAAGGCGCATTGATTAATCTTTTGGATTTCAAATTTTAAATCGATGCTTGGTATATTGTTTGGTGAGTTGATATTACATTGAATGATTCATAATTTCAAACTATGTATTGGCAATGATTGAATTTAACCTTGGCATAAAACGATTGATTGACACGATGGATCGTTGGATATGGTGTTGGATTGAACTATACATTTGGCACATGAATGTAACGTATGTTGTTGGTTTTGTTTTGGGTGAATGGCACGTTAATATGATTGTACACCTATTTGTTGGCCGATACGTATGGTATAAACGATTATGATTATAACAACACTATACTCAGTCATTACTACAGTGCATGGTGGTGTTAATCCCACCACCTTCTCATGCATGCAGTTAATTCTGGTCTCTTCGAGCACTGAATTTGTCAAACCCTATAGTTTTTGACTCTGTGCATCGTTTCATTCAGTTCAAACCCTACCATGTACAGAAGCCATGGCTCCTATCATAAGGGCCGAGCCCAACGGGTGCCAAGCACTGTTGACATTTGATGGTGCATATAACGACCTGGAAGATTACAGGTGG
The DNA here is from genome assembly GCA_010110895.2 of Picea sitchensis. Lineage (NCBI taxonomy): Eukaryota > Viridiplantae > Streptophyta > Pinopsida > Pinales > Pinaceae > Picea > Picea sitchensis. The sequence goes on from SNQJ01S0206728.1 coordinate 15,246, forward strand.
CTCGCTTTCATAAGGAAGTTCGATGGTTATAACTTCACTGTGGCTCGACAATTTGCTTTGTCATTCGATGGCTGCGGAGCCAAAGTTGGAGATGTCCAACTTGAAATCACTGAACAGTTTCTTAGCTTGGCAACCAGCCTGCCTGTCAAGGGACAAAAATGGTCGAAAAGTTGCAAGGTAGAGGATGTCCCATGGACATTACTGTTCCAATCTCATACAGTGAACTCATGCGACAGAGGTTTGCCTACAAAGATGTTGAAACCCCGCTGGTATGATCTCTTGATGATTATCAAGCAATTCGTTACTTGTGAAGGCAGGTACGGGTTCATTTTCTTGTTTCACCTGCGTTTATTATTGGTTTTTATGGGTTTCGAACTAAGTATGCCTCATTATCTGCACCGAATTTTGTTCAAAATGGCTAAACGATACAAGCGTAGCCAGGCTGACACTAGTCTCTTCCATGTGGGGTTGATTAAAATGATTTTGGTTCATGAATTGGGGTTACGTCGTGATTCTTGGCATGATTTTCTCAGCCATAATGGCTTTGAAGAGTCTAACCCTCCACAAGTGGATAAGCCCATGGTGACCGAGAGAAACCCTACCCCTGTTCCCTTTAGTGTTTTGTTACCCAAACCTAAGCACGAGTCACCTACGAATTCGCTTATGGCTGTGACTAAACAGACCGAATTCGCTAAGCCTACAACCAAAAATACTGGTGCTAATACTAGAGGCAAGAAAAATGCAAGGTTGATCTCTCGCATGGAGAGGAATAAAACTAAGCCCCCTGCCAAATCAGAGCCTATCGTGGTCAGCGAGGACTCTGATTCAGACATTGAACGATTTCTCACCGAAGAGTATCCTTACTCCGAGGGATTGTGTGGCAAACCTCCTCATGATTTGGTCAAGAACTTACCTCCTTGTCTACGAGATAACC
>SNQJ01S0206729.1:2181-16342 GCA_010110895.2 Picea sitchensis
GTAGCCAGAGAATTGGGGATTTGGAGCTTCCTTCAAGTTGTAGCTTGAGAAACTAGGGGGTTGGAGCCTCCTTCCAGTTGCAGCTGGAAAACAAAGGAAGTTGGTGCTTCCAATGAATGTAATTCTTCAAGACATATAAGAAAAATCATTCGATGGTTTTCTCCTGATTTGGGTTTCCACGTAAAACACTGGTGTACTGTGTATGTGTGTGAGTGTTCATTTCTTATTTCTCATTATTGGATAATAATTGTACATTTATATAACACTTGGATTATTTGGAGAAAAGGATTGTAATTATGCTATTACTGATTCGCCCCCTCTCTCAGTAATCCAACAACAACATTCAAGACAAATGAAGGGTTGTATGAGTGGCTTGTTATGCCATTTGATTAACAAATTCCCCAGGCACATTTATGATATTGATGAATGAAGTATTCAAAGTCTTGATAGGTAAATTTGTTATTGTATATCTGGATGATATACTAGTCTTTAGTAGAACTGAAGAAGAACATTTAAGGAATTTGACATTAGTGATGAGGATGTTGCAGCAAGAGACGCTACTGATAAATCTGAAGAAGTGTTCCTTTATGAATACATAACTCACATATTTGGGTTTTGTGATATCTTCAAACAAGTTTAAGATGGATCCAAAAAATGTGGAAGCAATAAGGTATTGACCATCTCCAAGGAGTATATTTGAGGTAAGAAGCTTCCATGGTTTAACAAGTTTCTACAGGAAATTTATAAGAAATTTTAGTAGCATATGTGCACCAATATTAGACACTGTGAAGAAGAGACACAAATATTTTAATTGGACATAAAAAGTTGAAAAAGGGTTTAGAGCATTGAAGACTAAGACAACAAAACAACCAATTCTGGTCTTACCAGATTTTATGAGACCTTCCAGGTAAAGTGTGATGCTAGTGGATTAGAAATTGGAGCAATATTAAGTCAAGATAATAGACATGTTTCATATTTCAGTGAGAAGTTGAATGATACCAAGAAGAAGTACTCCACATATGATCAAGAGTTTTATGCAGTGATTCAAGCCTTAAATAAGTATAGGCATTATCTTATTCCCAACGAATTTGTGTTGTATAGTGATAATCAAGCTCTATAGTTCATCACCAGATAGGAGAAGTTGAATAAGAGGCATGAAAAGTGGTTAGAGTTTATGCATAATTTTACTTTTGTAATCAATCATATCAGTGGGAGTACAAATAAGGTTGCAGATGTTTTGATTAGAAGGTGCCTTATTATGTAGGAATTTTAAGTGGAAACCTTGGGGGTTGAACACCTTAATGAAATGTATGGTGAAGATGTAGATTTCAAAGAAGCTTATGAAGCATGTGAAAATCCTTTGCTAAGGGACAAGAGCCCATGGATGGAATATTTGATTCAGGATGGACTTCTATTCAAAGGGATCCAATTGTGCATACCAAAATGCTCAACGAGAGACAATTTATTGAAAGAGAAACATAGTGGAGGTCTAGTAGGACATTTTGGCCATGATAAAACATTTGCACAATTGAGTAGCTCATACCATTGGCTAGGTATGAGATCTGGAGTGAAGAAATTTGTGAACAAATGAAGAATTTGATAGTATGCAAAAGGAAGACAACAAAATACTGGTCTTTATCAGCTATTTCCTATTCCAGACAGGCCTTGGGATGCTATCAACATGGATTTCATGTTGGGATTTCCAAGAACCCAGAGGGGAAGTGATTCCATATTTTTGGTATTTGACAAGTTTTCCAAGATGACACCCTTTATAGCATGCCAGAAGACAAATGATGTTACACACATAGAAATTCCGTGTTTTAAAGAAGTTGTGAAACTACATTGTTTTCCCAGGAGCATTGTTTCAGACAGGGACACCAAGTTTGTAGGTCATTTTTGGTGAACGACGTGGAAGAAATTGGGGACAAATTTTCCCTGTAGTTTAGGATATCATCCTCAAACATATGGACAAACTGAGGTGGTAAACAAAAGTTTGGGGAATTTGTTGAGGAGTTTGGTCATTGAGCACCACAGTCAGTGGGATCAGACTCTGCCACAAGCATAATTTGCATACAACGATTCACCAAATAGGAGAACAAGAAGAATTCCATTCCAGACAGTGTATGGAATGTATCCAAGAGGGATATCAAAACTAAGAGATTTGGGATAGAATGAATTCGGAAGTGCAGGAGTTGAATATTTTTCTGTAGAGATGCAAAAACTCCATGGTGAGATCAAGGAGAAGTTGCAGTACAACAACAAGAAATATAAGAGCAGAGTTGATCAACATAGGAGAGAGCTTTAATTTGAAGTGGGAGATCAATTTTTAGTGCACTTGAGGAAAGACAGGTTCCCAATGGGAACATATAAGAAACTAAAAATGAAAAAGTTAGGACCATGCAAGATCCTTAGAAGTTTTGTAGCAAATGCTTATGAGATAGAGTTGCCAGAAAATGTGGGAATATCACCTATTTTTAATGTTGCAGACCTATATCCTTACAAGGAATATGAAACAGGAGGATCAGGTAATCAGAAGGACATCAGATGGGAAAAAAAAATTCATGTATCAGAGAAGCCATAGATGGATAATATTATAGATCACAAGATTGGCAAGAGGACCAGAAGAAAGACTTATTTTGAATACCTTGTGAAGTGGAAAGACCATCTAGAAGAAGATGCAAGTTGGGAAAGTGAAGCAGACATTTTGAAGCAAGGAGCACAGCGCAGGAGCTCATGGACATGAGTCCATGAATTTTTGGCCAGAGGAGTATGATGCAGGAGCATCGACATCAGCCTTAAAAGAGGAGGATAGGATGGAGGACAACACATCAACCAATGCATATATGGAGCTGATTTGGATTCTACAAAGGAGAGTGCACCTTTTTAAATTTGAATTTCATGAAAAGAAATGTAATTAATGAATTGGAGGCTAATGCCATCCCTAAAGATCCTCTCGGATCAGTATCACTTTAATGTAAATGATGTATTGTACAGAGGTTGCGCATTTGTCCTTATATTTTTGTAAATGTTATTAATTTATTAGTCCTTAGTAGGTGGATTCATAAATCCTGATAGGATATCATTTAGGATTATTGGGGGGAAATGATTGATGAATCACCTCTTGTATATATTCTTGTATCAATTTCCAAAGTAAGGTTGTTGATGCTTATTTGTGATNAGAGAGAGAGAGAGAGAGAGAGAGAGTTGTTGTTATTGAGATCCAGAGAGCATTGTATAAGTTGTTGAAGGAGTAGTGGAGGATTGTCTGTATCTATGTATATTATCACTTGAATGCATAGACAAGAGAATATCTAATCCAAATGTTTGGTGTTTTTGTCACTCCATTTATCTGAATGAATGGTAGGCTTTATGTTCATTTAAATTCTCTATTTATACTTGTTCTTGTGCTTATGAAATTCATGTTGTGATTAGATACATGAATCTGTAGAGTTAGAATAAGTTTCAATTGTTTCTCTTCTAAGAGCTTGTGAAAGGAGTGCGTATTATCCAAAAGGAGTGTATTGACAGAGTTAAGTTTACCTCAGAGAAGCCCAAGAGAGATAATGTTGAATCTTTGATAGTAGTAGTACAGAGAAAGCATAGAGCCACGCAAGGAGTGAGCAGACCGAGTTGTTCTCATGATCTTTGTCCCAGAGGAGAAAAGTCAAGTGGAAGAGTTCCAAGGCCACAAGGAGTGTGCCCAAAGCTTTAAAACCTTGGAGGAACAAGCTTAGGAGAGATAGCAACCATAAGCATAAAGGAGAAAAGACTTAGAAACTTTTAAGTCTGAACATTTTTAAGTTCAAAAGAACCTGAAGAGAGAGAAAAAAGGGGTCAGTATTAACTATTTTTGGGGCTCAGAAGAATCCCTAAGAGTTAATTTGACTCCATATTACATCGATCCTAGAATGAGAAGTCATGCAAAACCTGGGAGAGGTGGGGGGTTTGTGTCATTATTCTTGTAGCACATTTTCCCTTTTCATAATTTAAATTTAAAATGAGAAATAAGACTTGTATATTGATGGAAAGATCCTGAATGTCTTATTCTAACTTTAATCACACTAATGCATGTCATAAAATGTTCAGAAAGGATAATGCAAACACACTTTAAAGGATATAGAAGAATAAAAGAAAGTGTAAAGTAATTCTAGGAAAGGGTGGGGCAGAGAAAAGAGTAGTTCAACGGTCATTAACACAATTAAGGACTAACACCATCTCCTTCTGGGGATAATGTTTCATGGTGAAACTTTAAGGACCTATTGACCAATGCCTTTATCTCCCTGATCATCATAAAACTTTCACTGTAATTTATTTCCCTGCTCTTCCATCCATTTATTTTGTAATCCAAAGAAAATAAAAATCACAAAAATGCAAAGTAGTGTTTCCATTGGGCTTATGGATTCTTATTTGAATCAATCAACTAATCACACCAAAACAAAACCAAATCATACTGTACAAACTGAAACCCCTGGCTTGTTTAAAAGAAGTAGTGTTTTAGAAACCGCCCATTCACTGGGCCTCCCAAGATTTCACTATCATCCAAATTATGTAAGAGGAAAGTATTATTATTATTCATGACCTTAGCTATTTTGAAAGGACTGTACCATAAATTATCAAACTTACCATGCTTAGACTTTTCCTCTTTCCTAACATCCCACCTCAACACAATATATCCTTCTTGAAAAATATCCTTTTTAGTCTTCTTATCAAAAGTTACCTTAACCTTGTTTTCATAAATGACAACTTTCTGATTCAACCTTTCTCTATTTTGTTGAACTTCTATGATCTAGAAAATTCTTCTTTGAATATCATTGGGCTCTTCTAACTCTTCTTGCATAAATTTGAGAATAGGTAAACTGAGTTGTGTTGGAAATACAACCTCTGTTCCATAAACCATTTGAAAAGGTGAAGTTCCAATAGATTTATTAGTACCGATTCGATCAACCCATAAGGAACATTTCAATTTTGAATCCCATGATCTCTTATTCTCTATGAGAAATGTTTTAATGATCTCTTATTCTCTATGAGAAATGTTTTAATGATCCTTATAAGGCTCTTAATGGAGGATTCTGCTAATTCATTTCCCCGAGGATAGTAATGAGTGGAGTGAACCAAATTGATGTTGTATTTATTAAAAAATGCAACCATTGAATTAGACTTGAAGGATTGGGCATTATCAATAATCATTTCTACAACACCCCAATCTCGAGAAAATATTCCCTTCAAGAAAACTCATGATTACCTTATCTGTTGCATTTCGTGTTGGTATTTCCTCAATCCATTTGGTAAAGTAACATGTGGTTGTGAGTATCCATTTATGTTGTCCAGAAGATGGAGGATGAATTTCCCCAATCAAATCCAAACCCCATTGTTGAAAAGGTCCATAGGAAATGATGGGTTTCAGAGGCATAGACATTAGTTTCTATTTTACTGCAAACTTTTGACATGGTTCACATGCCCTGACCTGAGAAAACACATCAAAGAACAGTACAGGCCAGTAATAACCTACTCTTAGTATTTTAAAAATTGTGGCTTTCCAATGATGATGTCCCCCACAAATTCCTTTGTGTAAATCATTGAAAATATGTTTTGATTCCTCCTCATCAACACATCTAAGAAAAATTCCATTAGGATATCTCCAAAACAAAAATTGATTGATAATGCAATACTTCATAGATTTAAGTTTAGAGATATGAATTTAGATTTTTCTAAATCATGAGGAGATTGAATACTTTGCATAAAATGAACAATATCTTTATACCATGGTGAAGAAATATATATTTTTTTTTACCTATGAACCAGCTTCTTCAACCTGTAATACTGAATTGATTGATCTATTGGAGATATAATGCAATCCAATTGATTTACAATTTGATTATGTCAGTAATTTAGAAAGACCTTGTCCTTTAATCAATTTAGTAGGCTTTATGACCATGTTATATTCCATAATATTGGTTATTTATCTTCCCTTTTTTCCTTCACTATCAGGTTGAACCATAATTTCCTTAACAACACTACTCATAACATATGCAATAATCTCATAATGCAGAACATACACTCTAAAATACTTCAATGCTTTCACCAGAGCGTAGGCTTGTTTCTCTATAATATCATATTTTAATTCTGAATCCCTTAGAGTCTTACTAAATAAAGAGAAAGGTTGTTCATACCCTTCATCATTTCTTTGCAAAACAACAACAACAATGGCATCTTCAAATGCAAATGAAAAAAACAAAAAACCTTTAGAGTGATTTGGACTGATGAGGGCAGGAGATTTAATTAAATCTTTCTTAATATTTTCAAATGACTCCTTTGCCTCATGAATCCACTTTATTTTTGAATCTTTCTTCAACATATCAATAATAAGCTTAATGATTTCTGCAAAATTGGGTATAAATATTCTTAGAAAATTTATTTTACCTATGAATGATTGGATAGACTTCTTATTCCTTGGAATGCCTATCTTCTGGATGGCCTTTACCCTTTCAATATCTATCTTGATTCCTTCTGGTGAAACAATATGTCCTAAGATTTTACCTTCCTCCATAAAAAAATGAGACTTCTTAGGGTTTAATGACATGTCATACCTTATGCACTTTTCAAATGTTGCAAGTTCTCATCATCAGATGTTGAGAAAACAATAATTCCGTCAATATAAATTACCATGAATTTGTCTTTCTCACGAATGAATGCAATTTCCATGGCTCTCTGGAAAGTATCTCCAACATTCATAAGTCCAAAGGGGATTTTTTCATACACGAAGGTGCCCCAGGGAGTAGTAAAAGTTGTCTTCTTTTTATCTTCTTCCATCACTGATATCTAATTATAACCTGAACATCCATCAAGCATGGAGATCCTTTGATCCCCTACTACTCTTTGTAAAATATGATCAATTTTAGGTAATGGATAATTTTCCTTCAGAGAACACATGTTTATATTTCTAAAGTCTACACATAGACTTATTTCTCCATTTGTTTTCCTGACAGGTACTAAATTTTCCACCCACTCTGAGTATCTCAATGGTACTATAATTTTAGCATTCAACAATCTTTTCAACTCTTTTTCAATTATAGGTAGCAACAATGGACTGAATTGTGTTGTTTTCTTCTTAAAAGTTTTGGATCCAAGATTCAAAGGAATCTTATGCTGCATAATATCTGTATCAAAAACCTTAAGGTCTTCATAAGACAAAGCAAAAACATCAGAAAATTGTTTCATCAAACTTACATACTTGTTCCTCTATTCATCTGGTAATTTCTTGGATAACTTCACCATCCTTGGATTTGAATCAAAACTTATATCACAATCTACCACTTCTTCCTCTTCTGTTTGAATAACAGATATTTTAGACACATAATTATGATCAAATAATCTCTTAAGGGAAAATAGGCCCTTTGGAAAATGATTGTTTTTTAACTCAATAATTTTATGACCAACAATTTTGTTTTGAAGAATATCAACAGAATGAACTTCTACATCATCATTTTCATTTTCTTGATCTATGGAAATGGAAGAAAATTAATCAATTGTCTCTAAAACTCTATTAATCTCATGATCATCTTTAAAAACTTGCCAATTTTTTATATTGTCTGGTATAGAAGGTCTATGTCTTTCCTCAACTTCAAATCTTAAGTTTGGAAGTATTGGAGTTTTGAAATTACTAGCTGCCAAAGCTAGAGAATCTTCCTATTGATTCAAATTTCTCTGTATAAAAGTGATATTGAACGCCATGAATAAATTATCAGCAAAATCCCATACCTCATTTTTGTATTTATTTAATATTTGTTGTTTGTCCTGATAGAGATTCTTGAGTTGATGAACGATTAACTTTGAATCTCCAAAAAATGAAATTTTATCAATGCCCATATCCTTAGTTGCTTTCAATCCCAACAAAAGATCCTCATATTCACTGATATTGTTCGTTGTATCAAATTCCAACTTGTATGGAAAAGGAATGACGTATTTGGAAGGAGAGATGAGAACAATTCCAGGCTCAGAGCCTTCTTTGGAACAAGAACCATCAAAGAACATTTTCCACACTGATTTTTCTGTATTTTTCTCTTCTACAGGTGTAAATTTCCTCATTGATGCTTTAATTGTCTTATCAATGATGTGAAAAAATGAAGAACCAAGTTCATCTTCAACTGCATATATAGGATGATTTCTAGGATTTTCATGATCACTAACCAGGTAATCTAGTCTAACTTCCCTGTACAGTCTTTGATGTTCTCCACCAAATACATGTATAGTTGCATAATCAAGATCCATTTGTAGTGTTACCCCTACTTTCTTATCCCATTACCTAGATAATAGCATCCCAAACTTAGGAGGTATATCATCCACTATCACATTCAAAACCACACTTTTCATAGGCAACTAAGATAAAGTGACAACCATGTCTTTAATGAATCCTAAAAACTTAACCTTTCTAGAGTCAAAAGAGTTCAAGTATAGATGAGGCTTAGTGGTATCCAACCATAGCTCATCCATAACTACCTTTGGCATGACATTATGCGATGCTCCTGAATCCATTAGACAATTATGAAATACTTTTCACGAATATTCAAGGATATGTAGAAAGGAGGAGAGGCATCATATCTATGTTCAATATGTGGCCCAATAGTTATAGCAGGATTTTCATCTTCAAGATTTATGGTATTAGAAAAATTAACATGAGAAGGAGATTGTAGGTCTTTCAAAACCGATTTTCTAAAAGGATCAATTTTCATTAATTCTACTAGAGGTATAGGGATTTTGATCTTATTGATTTCATTCTCCAAACTAATAGAAGGAACATGCTTCTCAGATTCCTTTACCTATGTGTACTAACCTTGACAGGTTTTTTTTGTTGTTGATCAATTTTAGCCCCTATTTCTTTACTGGATCCTGGCTTTACTGGAGAATTTTTCTTTTTTTCTTGAACATAGGTGTCTACTATTGATCCACTTGCTCTGGATCTAAGATCATACTTTTTTCTTTTGGGTTCAATTTGATAAATATCTTCAACATCTTATTCCTCAAACTAATTCAATATAATGGCATCTTCATATTCTTTGTTGTGTCACATGAGTGGGAGTTAATTCTGTATCATGTAAATGAACTGTTGAATCTTCCTCAGTATCATCAATTTCTTCAATTTCTTCTGCTGCATTGTTTTGAAAAGGAGGAAAAACTCTTTGATCCTCTTGATTTATTATTTCCCTTTGCATAATTTGAGGAACATTGTTAGGCCTTATGAACTGATTGGAATTTTGTATCCACCCTTCTGTGTAGATCTTCCAAGTTTCTTTGTTTCCATCTTAAGTTTAGCCATTTCATATGTTAAAGTTTTCAGCGTTTTGGCCATTTCATCAATCTTTGAATCATATGTTGTATGAGAAGAAGAAGGAAGTTCTTCTTTCTGTTTTTTCTTATCTCTATCATTCTTTGATTTCAACCTCTCTACTGCTAATATATTGGATTCTACTTTAATGGTTGCTTCCTGCATTAAAATCAAAGTGACAAACCTTCTTTCCATCAACAAAAGAGAAAACTCAATATCAAAAGCATTGGAAAAAAGTTAATTTGGCACATTTTTATGTGGGTTTAATTTCATTTGGAATCTTACTATACATTTTATTGAATCTTTTAGTGAAATCTAATACAGATTCTCCTTGTTTCCTTTTCAAATAACCAAACTCAGTGATATAATACAAGTAATATTTCTTGTCTCCCTAGTGTCTTAAAAAGGTATCATCTAGTGCATCAATAGCAACAATAGAATTAGGAGGGAGAATTTTGAACCATTTCCTTTCTTCTCCATCTAAACTCTGCACAAAAGGTCTCATCCAAACATTTGCATGCTCCACATTAAAATCATCTGCAAAATTGTAGAAATAATCAAGTGCTCTTCAACAATGACCTCTCCCTTTCCATTAAATCTTGGAAAATAATTCATATAATCATTTGGTGGGAAAGCATACAATACTTGTGGTAGGATCAATGATGCATATATTGCTGCAACACTTGCATCCATTTTGTTTACAACCATATTTGTGAAAACTATTGTTTGAATTTTAAGAAAAGATAAAATTTGAGATGTAGAAGGGAAAACAATCCCTTGGGTAGAAGAACTTGGTTGAGATGATGTAGGTTTATGATCTTCAACTAATGGGATCAAAGGTTTCTTTTCTGAATTAAGATGGGAAGAAGGTTCAAGAAATAAAGGATTGTCAAAGGTTGGAAATTGTGGTTTAGATTCTTCAGAACAACCAGACTGAGGTGATGAAGATAAAAGTTGACCATGCTCATTTTTAGTATCTCTGGTAAAATCTCTCAAAGCTCCAACTATAGATGAGGTGTTTGTTTGTTCTTCTTCGATAAGCTTAGAGAATAATTTTCATTCTTCTAAATTCAATTTAGAAATAGTTGATGGAAAAGATATAGCTGAAGATTAAACAATAGGTTTTGTTTCAATTTCAAGTTCAACTTCTACAGATGGAGAACTATATTTAGAAGAAGAAGATTTTCCTTGAGTACCTTTAGACTTTCTTAATAACTTTTCAGGATTAGACACTGCTAGAACAAGTTTTGGATCTAGGTTTCTTTTGGTCACCTATTTCTTTTTAGACGATGATAAGGTTAGAGGAGGTTTAAGTCCTTTAACTTATTTTTTAGGAGCCTGAAATAATACATAGGAGTTTCCAGGTGAATAATATACAGTCACACATGAATGTCTAAATTCTTGTCCACCATCAATATTTAGATTTGATCTTTGTCATTATCCCAAGGAAAAATAATTCGTGTCTCTGTCCTTGGCAGCGGCGCCAAAAGATGTTAGTCCCTAAAGTTTCACTTGACTTTGAAAGGGAAATCTAGGGAATCATCAAGTTATTGCAATGATTTTATGGATAAATATTTATATTTGGTTTTGAAATGTTTTGAAGGTTGGGTCAAAGATAATGTAAAAATATCAATCTCAAATATGCAAGAGAAAATTTATATCTCAATGGCTTAGTAAATGGAAGTCAATCCAATAAATCAGATGGAAAATGTAATATGAAAGACATGGAAAATATGTAAGCTTTCAATTTTTCCACTCAAATATGAAACTCTTGTTGGAAATATATCTGAGAGGGGCGGGTGAATCAGTTATGTATATAAGCTTGAAACTTTTCCTGTTATTTTCTGATTCTTTCTAGATTATTATTTAATGTGTTGCTGATAACTTAACATGCATATATATACAATATTTTATCAATCACACAGAATATACAGAGACACTGATTTTCATGAGGAAAACCATAAGGGTGAAAACCTCTTCTTCTTAGGATGTCAATCAAGCTCCAAATTTCATGTACATCACAGTATTTGAGCTCCAACTCAAATATGAGGCTACAACCTCTGATAGCAAGCTACAACTTGCAGAGAGCACCAACTCTCATAATTCTCTAGCACCAACTATATAGAAGAACCAACTCCTAGGTTTCTCTAGCACCCACTAGATGGAAGCACAAACTCCTAGGTTTCTCTAGCACCCACTAGATGGAAGCACCAACTCCCAGAATATCTTCTAACACCAACTAGAATCTAGAGGATTGCAATCCTCCCTAGCACCACCCTACCACCCTGATTGAATCTTACAAAACTCTACTTACTTGCTTTGTCTCTGGTATGGTCTATTATAGCTCCATGTCTCCTATGCCATCTTCATCTTCTATCCTTTGTTCCGCTTCTGCATCATTCTGCTTCTATGCTCTGCTTTACTTCCTTCTGCGCTCAACACTCCCCCCTGTTCAACTTCTCTTCTACCTTTTATGCTCTGTGCTACCTCTGCATGATCTTCACCACACCACGGATCTCCCCTTCCAGTTATGCACTCTGTCTCATCCTACCCACATGCATCACATTAGGAAAAACTCACTATCTTCTCTATTCTGCATGTCTTTCTCACACCAAGTCCTCTTCCTGATCATTGTTCAAACTCTTCATCTTCTCTGGTGGTTATCTTGAATCTGTTCATCATCAGTGGTCATTATCCAAATATTCTTTGGCTTATCTAGTAGTCACAACTCTTTGTCTTCTCTGTCAGTTACAACGAGTCACTTTTGGCTTATTTGGCTTCTAAGCCCCTTCCTTCACGTGACCATCGACACTGATCATACGCCTAACCAACAGGTGCTTTGTGGCTCATGACTTCAGGAATATTGGTATGAGACACATTGATTCTCCAAACTCCTGATATTCGAAGTGGAGCTTAGCGACACTAGCTCCTTCCTCTATTTTCTCTCTCTACGTGACCGCTGGCTGTGACCTGGGGCCAAGCACTTCGGGACTTCGCATTTCAGGTATTTGGATGTGAGTCAACCCTGAATTTCCCAACTTTTGAACTCCCAAAATATGAACTAACGCCTAGCGAGCACTATCTCCATTATCGATATGACCTTAGGCGATGAACTCATGTGACCACGTGATTGCAGACGCGTCCAAAGTTGGTTTAAAACAAACTATGTTTCGCCCCAAAATTTACCTCGAGCCTCCACATGTCCTTTCTCCAAAACCGTGGTTTTGATTGTGGCCTACCCTCAAGTCATTAATGTTTTCAAACCTTCAATCCTCGCAATCCGACGGGACCGTCGATCTCATGATCTTGATGGTGCTCCTGAATTGACGATTCAGATCTATCCTTTCAATTTCTGCGGATCAACGACTGTGATAGATTTCGTGATCCGGGCTTCGAGAGTTTCAACTCTCAAACCCTTCTTTCCTCCGTACGTCAATCTTCCAGAGTTGATAATCCAATGACACATGCCCCTCTTGGATTAACGATCGAGATCTCCTTCGGGTCTCCAGACTCCAGAGATTTCAAATCTCAACTTCTTGTTTCTTCTGACTGGATAACTTCCGAAATGGAAGATCTGCTGACATCTGTTATCTTTAATCCAACTTCCATCCTCTTCTCCAAGACTTCTCCTTTCAGAATTCTCATATTTCAGTTTCTCCTCTCTCTGCTTCCCTCCGAGCGTTTTACCCGAAGCTTGCGATCTAGTGACACTTGTCCTCTCGTAGATTGACAAATCCTAGTTTCTTTGGCTGTTTGGTCTTTGGAAATTTCAAACCTTTCTCCTTCATGTTTTCCTAGAGTATTTACACCCAAATGCGTAATATTCTGAAAAATACCCCTCCTGGCGATCAACGACTAGGGTCTTCTTCAGGTCTTTGGCATTTGGGACTTTGGTACTTTATTCTAATCATTGGTGGTAAAACTCTCGAAGTAAAAATTCCCACAGTGATGTAACTTTATTAAGTCACTTGATGATGTGGCACAACCTGAGTAGCTACCGTGTTGATCCAGGTGGATATCGGTGGCCACCCACCTTTTCCAAATGGCTCAAAACGACTTTCTGGCAATTTTGGCAATTTACTATTTTTAGCAGGTTTTAACTCCCGGGGCCATTTTGAGGGCCCAAATGAAGGTTTTTCGAGATCAAGATTCTCAATGATAGTTGAAGGAATAATTGATCCCCCAAAATGAATCTCCTCGATGATACCTTTCCAACGATCTATCACACGCCTAAAATGAAGATCGTATGCAAAAGTTACGACCCCGGGAAGTTGATGTACTCACTTACCCAAACGGGGCCCACATGACTTTTGGCGCTTCATCTCCTAGGGTTAGGTTTTCAGATGTCTAGGAATTTTGGCATTCCCGTTTATTGTAAAAATTCCTTCAGAGCCTCATTGTAATCATCTTCTTGTGAATGCGAGTAGCCATCTCATCTCTTCTCAGAGATAAGCTACCACCATTCTAGCGAGTCTTCCACTCTGTATTTTTACAGTCTCTGTACATTTCTTTCATTAATAGAAATCGTGTATTACTGTATATCTATGTTTATGGTTTCATCTTCGATACATTTCTATTATATTATTGAATATCTACGATATCTCTGTGCATTTCTTTATTATATCTCCGATCTCATTTCGTGCCAAAAATCATCCGGATCAGTGGTATCAGAGCAGGCTGCTCTTGATCATTTTTTTAGTGCATGTCCCCGACGAGGTCTGAGTATATCAAGTTGGGTCTTTAGCTTGTCTCTATTGAAGACAATCGTTCTCACACACCCAAGAAACCCTCAATGGCGGAAGAAAAGAAAAACGACGGAGCAGACGATCCTATCAATCT
>SNQJ01S0206730.1:1860-16342 GCA_010110895.2 Picea sitchensis
GTACGACCATCCGGTTGACGACCTCAGTTTGGCCATCTGTCTGGGGGTGGAAGGCAGTGGATTTGGTGAGCTTGGTATCCAGTAGTGACCAAAGGCTCGACTTGAATGAGTTGAGGAATCGACTATCATGGTCTGAGATAATGGTTTGTGGGATCCCAAAATGTACCCATACTTGTTGAAAGAAGATCTTGGTAGTGGCTTCTATTGTGATGTTCTTCTTACAGGCGGCTAGAATTGCCATCTTGGAAAAGAGATCAACAACCACAAAAACACAGTCATTTCCCCTCTTGGTGGACGGGAGGCCCAACATGTAGTCCATTGAGATGGATTCCCGGGACCTATTAGGAGTAGGAAGAGGGGTGTACATGCCCTGTTTCTTAGTGGTAGGTTTGGCAATAGCACAGGCAGTGCAGGACCTAATATACTTGTCGACATCATGTCAAAGTTTCATCTAGTAGAAATGTTTCTGCAGCACTGCCACTGTCTTTTCGACGCCAAAGTGTCCTGCCACCCGACTATAGTGAGCTTCCCAAATCAGCTTCGTGCGCTCACTTGATGGGACACAGAGATGGCCCAAATGACACAACAACCCGTCCTAAAGATGGAAATTAGCGACCACTGAGTTGGCGCCCAACATTTGGTAGGTGGTGGAGAAATCAGGGTCTGTCTCGTAGAGGTGGGGCCATCCGGAGGTCTCGTGGCCACAAGAGTCTAGCACCGTGGTGAGTGTCACGATTGGAGGTCGGCCGAGGTAGTCAATAACTCGGTTGGTACTTCCTATTTTATACTTGATGTTTAGGTCGAATTGTTGTAAGTATATTGACCACTTTTGATGGCGGTCATTCTGCTATTTGCCTTGGGTCTGCATGAACTGTAGTGGCTTGTGATCAATGTGGATCATTGTCTCCTTCCCAAGAATGTAATGTCCCCACTGGCGACAGGCTTGCACAATGGAGTACATTTCTTTGTCGTAAGTAGGGTACTTACAGACATCATATGATAGTGTCTCACTATGATATGGAACGGGGTGGTCGTGTTGAGTGAGAACGCACCTACAACATAGTCTGAAGCATTTTTCTCGATCTCAAAGGGATGTTACAGGTTTGGTAATGAAAGTACCAGGGATGAGAAAAAACGCTTCTTCAAGTCATCAAAGGCTTGTTGGTGGGACAGGCCCCACACAAATTTTGCATTATCGCCACCCCCGGTTACTTGGCTAAGGGCCCATGCGTTATGAGAGAATCCTAGCATGAACCTGTGATAGAAATTGGCGAGGCCCAAGCAATTCTGAATTTTAGTGAGTGTGGTTGGGGCTGGACAGTCACTGATGACCTCGATCTTGGTTGGATCCACATGCACACCATGCTAATGAACGATGTAGCCTAAGTAATGGACCATGTCCATGCCGAAGGAGCATTTTTCCAAGTTTGCTTATAGTTTGTGCTGCAGCAGGGTGTGCAAAACCTGCTGAATATGTTGCAAGTGTTCTGCCCAAGTCCTTTTGTAGATGAGGATGTCATCCAGATACACCACTACAAAAGTATTGGTGAAAGGTCGTAGGATATCATCCATCATCCTCATAAAATTTGTTGGATCATTTGTCAAACCAAAGGGCATGACCATCCATTCAAAAATACCTTCTTTTGACTTGAAGGCAATCTTCCATACATCTATATGTTCTATTGGGACCTGGTGGTATCCAGACTTTAGATCAATTTTACTGAAGTATTTATCCCCCGTGAACGGATCAAGGAGGTCGTCGATTCGGGGAATCTGGTACTGGTTTCGGATTGTGATTTTATTCATAGCCCTGTAATCAATGCAGAGTCGCCAGGTCCCATCTTTCTTCTGGACCAGCACGATTGGGCTCCCACAAGTCCATGCGTTGGGACGTATGTGCCCCTTGTGGAGCAGTTCTTTGATCTGCCTCTTAATCTCCTCGTTTTCTAACAGAGAGCGGTGATAGATTGGCCCATTGGATAGCAGTGCGCCTAGGGTCAGATCGATGGGATGCTTGACATGGCAGTGCAAAGGTACCTCGGTAAGAGAGGAGAATATATCTGAGTATTCTTCCACGACTTTATCCGCTTTCTTTTGTTGTGTGGAGAGATCGACCGTGGAGGCCCTGGATTTTGTTGTGATCTTTCACTCACTCTGAGAGCGAATCATGAAGATGACAAATTTTTTGGTCTGAGAGATGACCTTCCTGCATTGAGCGACAGAGATCAAGGAAATAGCACTAGGAGGGACTGCCTCAGGTATCCTGTACAATTTCATGTTCAAAGTAATAATAACACTACGAGGCCTAGACTCATATACATCACGATGTTTCCATAAATAAGGTTGGCCAAAAAGAACATTACAAACTTTGAGAGGATCAACATCACACAATACCTAGTCTTTGAAGGGATTGATGTCGTATGACAGTGGACATTGTTGGCTAACGCGGAGATCGCTTCCTTGGCGAAGCCATCGAATAGTGTAGGGTTGTGGGCGTGGCATTGTCCGCAGGGCCAATTGCTTGACGACCTCTACTGAGATGAGGTTCTTCTTGTTGATATTATGGTAGCTGCGGGAGGTATTTACCTCCACGTGTAAACTTTATGAGAA
Source organism: Picea sitchensis (assembly GCA_010110895.2). Classification (NCBI taxonomy): domain Eukaryota; kingdom Viridiplantae; phylum Streptophyta; class Pinopsida; order Pinales; family Pinaceae; genus Picea; species Picea sitchensis. Next base: position 4,471 of record SNQJ01S0206730.1, read on the forward strand.
TAGAATATTCCTGGAAGAAGAAAGAAATCCTAATTAATTGGTTAATAACCCTAGAAGACAAGTCGGCTCAAGAGAATGACTTGTATTAGGTTATTAGCCTCCAAGAGAAGAAGCCGGCTAAAGGAAATGTTATATACTAAAGAATTAGTACCCAGAATGAGAAGTCGGCCCACGCAGTCTGCCATAAATAGTATAAATATAGGAGGCCAGTGTTCATTCTGGCCGGGATTCTTAAAACTGCAGAAGCAACACTTGTGCGAACTGCAGTTGGCCAGTTTGTGTGCAAGTTTGGAGGAGAGTTGTTGTTGCAGCTGTTGCAACTAGCATATTTCAGTTTTGGATTTGACTCTCTCTTGGCTATGGTTTGGAATCTCTGATAAACTCTTGTTACATTTTATTGGTGTGCTATCCTTGGAGAAAGGTGTGCCACCTTTTATTTGGCTATCCAGTCTAGGGTTTTTCTTCAAGAATGATTCCCTGTCAAGGTTAAGGTGCTCGGGGGTGGCTTCGGCCTATGGTTGGGTGACAATATTGTTATATTGTCTATGGTTAAATGAGCACATCCATTATATTCTAAAAGGTTATGGGCCCACACTATCTTCAGACAGTCTAACCGCTGGAAGATAGACTGGGAGGATTTGCTCAGTTGCAGTTGCAATTGCAGCCAGTTTTTGCTGCAGCAACAAAACCCTAACTCTCTTGTTGAGGCACCTTAAGTGATAGACCTAACTCTCTTGTTGAGGCATTAAGTGATTGACCTAATTCTTGGATATACTAGTGCGCCCTAGCCTAGCGCATCTCCTAGTACTCTCAGAAAGCTAAGACATCAAGTTTGAGTTTTTGGTCAAATCTAGGGTTGACCAAGTCAGAGCAGCCATGACTTACTCTATGAAGTCAGAAAATAAGTTAGAAGGGGCTTCTAACTTTAGAGCATGGAAGACAAGGATTGATCTCATCCTTTCCAAGAATAAAGTGTTGGATATCGTGAAAGGAAAGATTATGGAACCAGAGTTTGAATAAGGAAAGGAGAAGGAACCGCATAACGTTGCAGTTATGGAGAAGTTCAAAGACAATGACATCAATTCCATGGGTATCATAGTGGATTCCATAAAAGACGACTTCATACCCTACATCTCCCATCTTGATTCGTCTAAGAAGATGTACGATGCCCTAACAAACCTCTTCTCAGTTAGAAACATTGGACAAGTAATGACTCTGAAGAATGAGCTCAGTTAAGAGATCAACTACAAGCTATTGAAGAAATCATTTAGAAGATGGAACTGGTAAATATAGTACTCAACAGTCTTCCCAAGACATGGGATGCATTTGCCGCAGGCATCAACACAAGGAAGGAGTATCCTACATTTGAAGAACTTTGGACTTGTTGTGCACAAGAAGAATCAAGGATTAGTGCAAAAGAGAAACCTCAAAAGAAATACAATGATCAAGCCTTCACAGCAAGATTCAAGAATTTCAGGAACAAAAGGAAGTTTGGCTCAAGGAAGAAGCTAAATCAAGGGAAAGATATGTCAGAAATACAATGATTCAACTGTTGAAAATATGGTCACTACAAGAATCATTGTCCCGAGCTAAAGAAAATGAAGGAGACACACGAAGCATCAGTTGTCGAAGAAGGGAAACCCTCAAAGAAGACTAAGCAGGATATAACCGACTTCTTCTTCTGAGACAAGGTAACAATATTCTTCATAGTTCTTGTACATACCATGTTTACATAGTTTTTTAACATATGTCGCATATCTATTTCTTAGAATATAAGATGTTTAAGAGAAACTACACCTATGGAAGATCAACAAAATGAGGACTTGCTATCACAATGACTACAAGTCGGGCAATGCAAATGAAAGGATGAAGTACATCAACAACACCTAGTAACAATTCATGTGGAAGCTATTACATAAGCAACAGCTAAAAGATAAGCCGAAATCATAATCAATCTTGAACAAACCTAGAAGAAGTAAACACAGAAAGAAGTCAGATCAAGAGGAAATTGGAAAAAGATTTGTGACACTTTGCATAAGGCAATAAGGATGCAGACGGAAGCGTGGACTCTCCTATATGGAGGGAGTCGATTATATGTTTCTAAAAGAAGAGCATGCATGAATCAAGGATTAGGAGGGAGCTAATCCTAAATAATATGATCCATTGAATATGATGAAGTATCTATCCATGGTAGCCACCATGAAAAGCAACACGTGTTTAAAGTGACTTTAGAAGAAGTCTTCTTCGAAACGAAGCCTTAAAGTATCCCTGATTGTCCATCCACATCCATGATCCTATGATGAAAGAAAGAAGTTGGAATCTTCAAGGCATGGAATCTATAGAAAAATCCATGGACCTAAGAGCTAAAGAAAAACATGAGGAAGAACATGAAGATTCCAAGAAAGAAATAAAAGCCAGAACAACCAGTCATAGTATCGAGAATCACAAGACTAACAGCCTGATATGAACTCACTAAAAGAAATCAAGCAGAGGAAATGAAATTTGTGATGAAGAAAAGTGTATGGAAGACTTATGAATGAAAGCATTGCGAGATCCAGAACTAAAGGTTCTCCCAGATGGAGGGAGAGGACTATGATGATAGTTTGTTCTAGACATGCCTCTACCTAAGAGATTATATCTCCTGCCATATCCACGGGTTGGAGTTTACATCAGACAAATGTAAGGACCGTTCTCCTCAACAAAGTAATCAAACAAAGATGTGTATAGCAACCTCAAGGTTTTGAGGTATACCAAAAGGATACCCTTGTATGCAGATGAAAGAAGACAACTTGGTAAAGAACCTCCAATGCACAACATAAGCATGGTGAAAAACTTTCTAAAAAAGAGATATTGTATCAGAATGGTTACTCAGAAGCTCAGGATGATGAATTGATAATCCATGACAAACCCTCATGATGGAAGAAGAAGTACCACTTAGATATGTTACATTTTGACCTTGCCACGATGTTATGAGATAGAAGGAAACAAAAGATGAATCCAACAATGATATATTATATTGATTAGAGCTATATGAAGTCTTAAGAGAAAACCAGTGTTCCAGAAAGATCGAAGTACATTGAGATCAAGCATTACATTCTCCGTGATGAATTCCAGAAAAGAGAAAGTGGTTATCCAATATATATCTCCACAGATGAGCAGATAAGCAGACATTTTTGGTAAAGCCTCTATCCAAGATGAAAGAGTTTGTGTACTCAAGCTGGAGCTCGTGGAGACAACTTCTGTATTGAAAAAGGAAGAGATGACTCCCAGTTTGGGAGGGAGCATTGATGTGTTATTGATTTATGGACAGTCATTTTTCAGTTCGAAAAATGTTCTAGGATGAGCAGTTCCTTTCCAATTCAGAAAGTGGTTTGATATTTCTGACGGACAGGCATTTTCCAGTTCGGAAAATGGTCCAGATCGAATAGACATTTTCGTAATGAAAATGGATCGATGGATTGTTGATGTACCACAGACATCGATTCCCCTTATGTCCAGTGTGGGGGAATGGTATAGGACAATCTCTCTTCTTGACGGTCACTCTCAGTAGTGGTCAAGAAGATTGGCCTGCCTCGTCGGATAGTCATTCTTTCGAAGCTCATAGTTCTGAGCAGTTTCGAAGAATGGTTTATTTTGGAGGTTGGTGCAGGATAGTCATTTCCTTAGGAAATGCTCCGGACAGTCATTCCCTAGGGAAGATTCATTCTCTCCAGGTTGCACTTTGTTTAGTGCCGGAGGAATGGCCCAGATAAGTGAATGGTCCAGGTTCAAGAATCAGGGATAAGCATTCCCTAGGGAAGACTCATTCTCTCCAAGTTGCAGCTTGTTTAGTGCCAGAGGAATGGCCTAGATAGGTGAATGGTCCAGGCTTAGAAATCAGGACAATTATTCTTGCTTGCTTGAGAAGAATAGTCCAGATAGCTCATCATTGATGTCTTACCTTCTGAGGGCATATGCTCTTCTAGATCTCACAGATGTGAGTGGAAGAATGGCCCAGATGATTCATTTTATATCATAACAATGTTTTTTGTGTAGGTTGATATTAGATGATATGATTGTTATGGAGATTGTATGTCTCCAGACAATAGATGAATACTACTGTGGTAGATGTGTTCCACTGATTGTGACTATATGTTATTGATCAAGTATCTGTATGCTACTTGGTGTGGTGGTGTACCACTGGATTGTAGTTGTGTACTACTATGGATAGACACAGTTGTGTTCTATTGAATGACATTGCTTTGATTGCCTTGAAAACTCTCAATAGTGTTGGAAATGATTATTATCTAGATGGATAATCAATGGATAGAGATTCCCCGGATGAAAAATGGTCCAAGACATTTATTCTTCTAGGACATATGTATGGATTAGAAGAATGGTTCTTGTGTCACTCTGTGGAGTGAGTGACTTATCCAGCATCATGTCTGATTACTCAGATGGAGTATGGTTTCGAGGGATGATGCAATTGATGACACTGATAGTGATGATGGTGCTCATGATCTAATCATGAGTTAGTCTATATGACTATGTTGATGCTACCGGGTGAATGGTATGTTTGTGTTCAAGACCATTACGTTCAATACCTCCCTAGCTTGGAGGGAGTGTTGATATTATGGTAGCTGCGGGAGGTATTTACCTCCACGTGTAAACCTGACGAGTATAGAATATTTCGTGAAGCAAGAAGAAACCCTAATTAATTGGTTAATAACCCTAGAAGACAAGTCGGCTCAAGAGGATGAGTTGTATTAGGTTATTAGCCTCCAAGAGAAGAAGTCGGCTAAAGGAACTGTTATATACTAAAGAATTAGTACCCATAATGAGAAGTCGGCCCAGGAGTCTTCTAGAAATAGTATAAATACAGGAGGTCAGTCTTCATTCTGGCCAGGATTCTCAGAACTGTAGAGGCAACACTTGTGCGCACTGCAGTTGGCCAGCTTGTGCGCAAGTTTGGAGGAGAGTTGTTGTTGCAGCTGCTGCAACTAGCAGATTTCAGTTTTGTCTTGGACACTCTCTTGGTTATGGTTTTGACTCTCTGATCAGCTCTTCTTACTCTTTCTTGGTGCGCTATCCTTGGAGAAAGGTGTGCCACCTTTGTTTGGCTATCTAGTCTAGGGTTTGCTTCCGGAATGATTCTCTATCAAGGTAAAGGTGCTTGGGGTGGCTTTGGCCTATGTTTGGGTGACAATATTGTTATATTGTCTATGGTTAAACGATCACATCCATTACATTCTAACACTTCTGGCTACCACTATAAACGATATAGTGTAGCGGGGTGCCTTTTACCCACATCTGTGAATGGAAGAGGCGCTCTCCTTCTTCTCGCTCGTCTGGTTCACCAGGATGGAGCTTGGTGTTAAGAATGGTGGCACTGGGTTCCGCCTCAATGATCTGTCTTCCCCTTTCTGGTTCTGACTCAGAGTGAGAACCCACATCTGATTCAAAGGCTTTCAATTCGGCCACCAACGACTGCTTTGAGCGACAGTCAACAGTGTTATGCCAAGGGATCTTATGGAAGTCGCACCGGTTCCCGTTATTTTTCTTTGTCTTTCCGGTGTCCTTCTTTGCTTGCGGCTTGGACTGGTTGTCCTGATACTGTCCATATTTGCTCTGTACTTTATTATGTGGGTTGGGGCCGCCCTTTATTGGATTTGGCTTTGAGGGGTTCCCAGGCCCAAATTGTCGCGTCGTTTGTTTCAGCTTCTCCTTGATTTTGACAGCATATCGGTAGGCCGCGCCCAAGGACGAGATGTCGAGAAATTCCATTTCGGTCTAGATGTATCTATGCAAAGCACCGCGATACTTTAGCACCAGATGTCTCTCTGAATCTTTGATACCCAGCTTGGTGTGCAAGGTATGGAAGATATTTGTGAACTCTGGCACTACTTGGTCTCTTTCTAGCCACAGTGTGGTCCATTTGGTATACAAGTCGTAACAACTTCCAACAGGGTAGTATTCTTCCCCAATAGCATCCCTGAAGGATTCCCAGGTGGTCGTGACTGTATATAATGAGGGTTCCTCTGTTTCCTTTTGCTCACAGAAAGTTCCCCACCAATCTTTGACATGGGGAACGACTTTGAGGAGCGCAAAAGTAATCTTTTCTCTATTTGAAAAGTTATGGACAGAAAAAATACCCTTCTAGTAGATTCAACCACTTTTCTACAACATCTGCGTCTATCCGACCTTCAAATATAGGAATATCGAAGTTGATTTGTACATTGAAGGGGTGACGACTCCGCTCGAGGAATATGCATCGCATGTTGGTAGCCGTCGAAGGATTTGCAAGAAAATATCCATCATCTCGTTCCTCTGTTGCGTGAGGGCTTCGTCAAGCAACATTTTGAAAGGATCTCATATCTCGTCATCTTTCTTTTCTCCTGCCATGAGAGGTCGCTTGGGTATTGTGAGGAATTTTGTCCTTAAGAGAAACAAGCTCGAGACCTAATTATTTGTACCCTGACCTCGTTGGGGACATGCATTAAGACGATAAGGAGCAAACCACTCTGATATCATTGATCCAGATTTTATTAGCAGAATAAAATGAATACAGATTATTAAAAGATGCTTAACAAAAAATAACAGAGATACAGTAAAACTGGTTTTCTATTCAATAAGGAAATAAGCTGAAATTGTAAAATGCAGCGGAAAACAAGCTTGTTGGAATGGTGGTGGCTTATCTATGAGAAGAGATGTGACGACTACGCTCATTCACAAGAATATGGTTACCATGAGGCTCTGAAGGCATTTTACAATAAACAGGAATGTCAAAAACCCTAGACATCCAAAAACCTAACCCTAGGAGATGAAGCGCCAAAAGTGGTCTAAATAAGATCCTTAGGCTATCATTTGGGTCCCAAATCCCCAAAAAACGTTGTTTAGGGCCTCAAAATGGCCCCGGAAGTTTGGAACCCAAAAAACTACTGAAACATTGCCAAGGTGGAAAACTGTTTTTTGAGTGGAATAGGTGGGTGGCCACCGATATCAACCTGGATCAATCCTCCCTCTTTCGGAAGCAATGGTCTCCATTGCGTTGAGTTCCCCCATCAAATGAGGAAATTTATGTTGAATTTGGCCTCGAGTGATCCACTTGCCTTGGTCCCTGTGCAGGATCATACACGAGGGACAGGTACCATATTGGACAGGTACACATGGGGAGATGATTAGTTCGGACCTCCATGGGGCTGAAGAGCCCACCAGATGGATGTTGAGTCCCCAACAAAGGGCAGAGACAAGATAGAGGGCTTTTCACCTGAGAAAAGGAGGACATTCCATAGCGACACCATGTGAGAGCCTTACCTAGGGGGGTTGTGCCCTCTCCACTGGAATGTTATCCTTGGAAGGCTCATGACGTCATCCAGCATTGTGGACATTTTTGGCAAGCAGTCATGGCAGTTATGGCACGTGTGGTAGCTTGGAGAATCCCAAGGAGGGCTAACGTTTTGCTCCAGTAGGCCAATGATTCCCTAAGAAGGGATAATGTCACCCTAGAAAGGGCAGGACGTCTTACTTTTTCTTGATTAGGGTTTCATTTATGAAATTTAGTGTAAAATCATATTATTTCATATTTTGGCCTTGTCAGCCTTTTGATGACCTAAAATTTAATTAAGGTCATTTGTATTGTATATGTAAGAGAGAAAAACTCTTATTTGGATCATCTTTCACTCACACATAGTGAAGTCTTAAATTTGCGCCCTACTCTAGGGTTTTTGGCTGAAAATTAATGCGCACTTGTTGAAGGAGTTTCTTCTTGGCTATTTTTTGGAAATTTCTTGGTGGAAGGTTTACAACTAGGGTTTGGCTATGTGAATGCTTGATAAATCTAAGTGAATTTCTTCAAAACACTTCTTATTTGAATGGTTATGGTATTGTTTACTTGCATTTTGTTATTATAATCTGCTGGATTAAACCCTAGGGGACAAGCACATGTTGGTGTCTTTGTTTCATGTCCCTACTAAGATAATCCAAAGACCCATTTTGATTTGCTGAAGTTAGATAGAGCCTTGCCATAGTAACACTCTAATCCTATTCTTCTATCCTAGTCGTTCTTCATCCTGTCTTTGAGCCAAGAAAGGAGAAAACGCACTAAGGCCTAGGATTTTTACACCTTAGTGAGCCACTTTCCCTAGGGTTTGATTGATGAAGCCTTGCCTTAGCAACACTTCACCATCAAACTCTCTTGTCCTTAGCCATAGCATTTATCACTCATGCTAGTCGTTCTTCTCTTTCTAATGAGCTAAAGAAGGAGGGGAAACCACTAAGGCCTAGGGTTTCTAATGAGCTAAAGAGGGACTTTATGAATCGATGGTGACTTGTGAGGGGGAATTTTATACTTAGCCTTTCAAGCCTTTCCCTTCTCAAAACCCCAAGTCACCAGGGACGTCTCCGTTGGGCCTACCACCCTAAACAGAAAGAGCCATCCCATCAAGGTGACAGTGGTGGGATAGTCTCAATTACGCCTATTTGCCTTTCTTTCATCCATCTTTTACCTTAACTAGAAACCGTGCGACAACATTTTGGCGTCGTTGTTGGGGAACACTAAGTCAATTCTCCTCAAGACCACACTTTTCAGTAAACCTTGCCTCAAGAGTCTTTATCTTACAAGATTACCAGGCGACTCCACTAAGGGTGATTCCCTTATCTCTTTTGATAATTTCAAGAAAATTATCTGGCAAATCCACAAATGACGACCCGTAGTGGGCGTCGATACATACCTCCTTATACTACGGTGGTCTCTACCACCTCTACAAATCTTGTTACCTCCGTCAGTTCTCCCAAATGGTCTCACAAAGAACTCTTTGTCTCTTTAGACTTAGCTAACACCCAAGGGGGGTTACATGACCTACCAAATAAAGTTGACTCGTGGATGCCTTGGTTTTCAGGGGAAAACGGATCATGTGGTAACTCTCATTGGACCAAATTCTGTGAAGGGTTTCAGTTTCACCAATCCGAACAAGAACACCCTGATATCTTTATAAGGCTCTTTGCAAGCTCACTCACCGGAAGTGCCAGGGGCTGGATTAATAGTCTCCCAAAGGGAAGCATCAAAACCCCAGAATATCTTGAACAAGCTTTTAGGAACAATTGGTCTGAGAAGGAAAGCATGGACTCCCTTTACTCTGAATTCCTCTAAGCTTTCAAACAAACAGACGAAGACGTTAGGGGATTCAATGATACGTTCAATATTATCATTAACAAACTTCAGCCCAATTTCCTCCCCAAGAGAATTATCCTCCAATGTTACCTTGACTCTTTTGAAGGAACTTTACAAGTCACCCTCAAGAATCGATTTCCTCCAAACCTAGAAGAAGCTCAAGATGTTGCCTGTCAAATTGAAGAGAACCTTAAGTTTAGCAGCCTCACCCATCAGGTCAACCTTTTGAACAGTGATGAAATCTGGGAAATGAATAAGGAAGGCATGTAAGCACCAGAGCATGACCTCCTAGAGACTCTAGAGTTAGAAAACAATGCTTTCCATAGGAAATGGAGCACAGGTTTCTCAAACATGAAAGATGCCTTAAATTTTTCAAGAAAAAATGAATCCGAGGATCTAAGTATGGCTACTCATGAGAAACCTGATTTTGCAGATTCCATTTTCACCTTGATCGGGCCAAGTCAAACCCAATAAAATCAAGACACTAGGGAGCCTAGGTTTGAATACTTTGGCCAAGCAAATGAGGACTCAAGGATGAAGTTTGAAGAGCCCCAGGTGTATACTAGCAATCAATCCCAACATTTCCCAAAGCCTAGGAATAATAGCACCAACTTGAGCATTAGAATGGCCTATATCTTGTAAAAGGTTAAAAGGATTCGTACAATGTTGGAAATCCCTTCTCTGACAAAGCAAATCCTAGATGACCAAATATCGTTCGAAGGGAATTCCACACTATTACAAACTGGTTATTTTGAGCAAGATGAGCAAACACCCTTTTCCTTGTTGACAAATGATCATGAACCTAGTGACTATAAATCAGTAGATCCGTATTTGTTTCAAGGTTGGCCCATTCTTCCCTTGACAAAATAAGATATTATCAGTGAAATAACATGGACTAAGGGAGAGGCTGGCCAAAATATTTCTAGCAACTACGAGAATGTTACACTAGGTGATGAAGAGGTGTTGCTTTTGCAAGAAACATGCATAAGGGATAGTACTATGATGGAACCCCACCCCATCCTTTTGGAGCAAGAAAAAGATGGGGATGATTGTCCTGACAATGCCTCTGATATATCCGAAGACTAGGATGATTATTGTTCTACACAAGGAGATGATTATTCAATAAGAAGAGGAGTTGGCTTCATCAAGTGGGAAGGAGATGTTTTTAGAACTATTAAAGCCCATGACCAAGTAAACAATGTAGGCCATATTATAGAAGGCCCCCAAATTTGCCTCAATATCACTCCTGAGGAGCACCGAGAAGACATAAAATAGGCAGCCATGAAGGCTAGAATGAAAATAATAAACAACTTGGAGCCGAAATCAAAGGAGTAGTTGGCGAAACAAGAATTTTAGGTATATAGGCAAAATAAACTAAACCAACATACCCTTACAATTTATGCAATAACTCAAAAAGGCCTTCGCCTTCGAGCATTATTTTTCCTAAAACACCCAAAACCGAAAGGGTGGACTTGAACTTTGACTTCGAAGGGGCACTATCCTAGATGCATGTGACCATCCCTCTGAGAGAAGTCATTAAGGTACCATTTGTTAAAGAAAGACTTGATAACTTCTTCAAAGGATCGGATGGACCTATGGACCCTCCTATTATGTTACAAGCTGATCACTTTAGAGTCAAGTATGATGAACACCCGCCCTTCTTCATGACCTTGTTAGTGAATAATAAAAGCCTCAACAATTGCATGTTGGATTCAGGGGTCGGTGCTAACATGATGTCTCTCAAGGTCATGAAACAATTGGGCCTGAAAGTCACACAACCTTACAGAAATGTGTGTGACTTCGAGTCTATAGCAATACCCACACATGGAGTAGTTGAAAATTAGGAAGTTTGCCTTAAAGAATACCCTGTGAAAATAATCCACATTGACATAGTGATAGTAGATGTCCCAAATGTGTGTGGGATGTTGTTGTCTAGGAAGTTTTCCTCAATGCTGGGTGGTACCCTTGAGATGGACCTCACTTATGTGAATATACCTTTGAACAATGGAACAATAGGCCGTCTCCCAAATGTGTCAGTGACCAGAACCCTTGTCCAATAAGCTAGTGGTCCCATAAAAAATAACAAACCACATGAGCAAATTATGGAAAGTCTTCCTGAGTTTTCTCCGAGTGATATGCCTTTTGCAACAGAGGAAGATTTCGATCAAATTCAATGGCCCGAGAAAGAAGAATACCAGTAACTCATAGACAAATATAAAGACAAGGAAGTTGGGATAGTAAAGTTACTAAAAACAGGAGAAAGTGGCATATTGATTCGGCCTTCCCAACAGGAAATCTTTACAACAAAATCCCACCCTCCTCCCTCTGCACAATACACCAGGGTGGTTCAGGGAACAACCAAATTCAAAATCATAGAGTACATGGAGGGGGACGTAGTATGGATGTGGGATACGAACAAAGGAAATCCTACTAATGTCAAAGGAAATACTCAGTTTTGGCTTGGACCTTTCAAAGTTGGAAGAAAGTCAATTAATGACTCTTATTACCTATCCACATTGGAAGGACGAAGGCGCCCATTACTAGTTAGCGGGCGCCTCCTCAAACCCCACCAAGGTGGGGGGACCTAACTTCACAGGTAAGTACATGTAAGTAGGTAGGCATTTGCATTCATTGTATATACCATTGCATTGCATGCTAGAGTAGTTTGCTTTCACGCTTGTATATATGATTGTTTTTTGTTTTTGTATATATATATATATATAT